>JABFFC010000334.1:0-14697 GCA_013623535.1 Fusarium penzigii
CTTACCTTCAGTGCATCCAATTCCCATCCATAAGTCTGAGCAGTGCTGAGCGCAGCTTCCTCATCCCCAACCTCCAACTTTTCCTGTATGCTGATATATTTGGCCAGCCTTGGATACCCCATCACTTCACCTCTTACTTTGGTATCCATGACCCCCTTGATCGCATCATGAACAGGGACACCAATAATCCTCGCATCCGTTTCATTCACCGTAGTCCAATCTCCCACGACAAGAAAATCTCTCCCCTCTTTCCCCAAATAGTCTCCCGTCTGAGCAAATGCGGCCAACTGGTCGGGCACGCGATGACGCGTCCCGTAACCCGTCTTGATGAGATATCCCACATCAGCGGTGAGATCAATCGCGAACCGTGGTGGCGCTCGCAGCCAGGCATCACGGTCTGTGGTTACGCCTCTGAGGTTGTTGAGAAAGCGGGTGACGTTGAAGACAAGAGCAAGGCGAATGGCTGAGTCGTGAGGGAGAACCGAATAGGCGATGACGAGAACGATAAAGATGAAGAGGGCGAGCGATCTGAGCCTACGTCGAAGGCGGCGACCAATAAAGACACCCATCATGGGCGTGGATGTTTATATATGTGAGATATCAAGCAGAGTTGTGAGTCGATATGTTGAGAGTATGTTGAGAGGTTGCATGGGTTGTGAGATGAAATGAGAGGTGCATCTAAATTGAGAAGTGTTAGAAATCAGCAACTAGCGTCAAGGAGTGTCTAAGACATCTATTGAAAGAGTCAACACCATCTATGGAATTAATAATTATGAGCAAAAAGAAATCATATCAATTGAGTAGTGAGTGAATTGCAGGTGAATGGATGAGGTTGCGAAAAACATCAATTACTAAGGTAGGTAGAGGTCAATCATGATCTTCAAACCATTGACCGACCACCAGAGAAAAGAGTGGTCAAAACGGCTGACTCAGCAAGCTTCATCTAAAATTGACCATCTCTCGAGTTCAAGATGCCAACATTATTTCTACTTCGTACTAACTTGAGTATTTTAGGAGGCACCTTACTGACCAAGACAGGCGAGCTGATCTTTGGATGAGATACTATAGACGTTACAACATGGTTTACATCTCTTGCATCACCATTATATGCTCTAAACTCTCTAACATCTATGCGAATAATTTGTATTCTTCTAGCTTTATGTACTACTTCATAAGACCTGCTCGTGACGCTGAATCAGTGCTCTCATGCATGGAAAAAAAAGAATGCAGCAGCTTTTAAACCTACTGAACGCAAGCGAGAGAGGAGCTTGACCATAACAAATGGTCAATTGTCCTTATCCAAAAGCCAAAGTTGGTAGTTCATCTGTCAAAAGCCAGTGTGTAGTTCAAACTCAGCAAGTCGTCTGGCTTTCGTCCCGACGATTGACTCGTACGCAAGATTCATCCAATCCGTTATGAATCCTTTATGAGCTCATAGAATAGCAAATACACTTCCCTCTGCATGCCCAGCACTTCGCTCGTCTTGGACTCCTTGACCTTCTCGTCATTGACACGCCACCATTTATCTGGCAGCTTGCGCTTCTTAGATCGCTTAGACATATTGGGCGTCGCCACGGGAGGAGAAGGAGAGTTACTCTCTTCGTTTCGTCTAGGGGATGTGAGTCTGGATAGAGCTGTTCTAGTTGATGCAGCAACGGACCGAAGGCTGCTTGTCTCGGGATCCCTAGTCTGGTTGATGGCTGAGAGACTGGCTGACGTTCGTAATTCTGCCGGTACGCTGCGTGGTGGCGTTGGCATAGTCTCCAGCGAGGGTGTTGACGAGTTCGTCATGGAAGACGCCGATAGGAGGTCGGGAGTCGAGATCGCCGGGCTATCCATCGGGCGCGCTGAGATTTGCGGGGTGGAGATGGGGGTCGGTGTCTTACTGTAGACTTCCGAATGCTGAAAAGTGTTGGAGTTCGAAAAGGGAGCTGGGAGGTTCTGTCGTCTGAAAGCTTCATAGTGGCCGCTGTTGTGTCCTCCACGGTGTGTAACTAGACCAAGTAGCTTATACTTTTTCTGATCCATCAAGCCCCCGAGAGGAAGCTGCTCGGGAAATGACACTTTGGCTGAATTCTTCTGCGTCATCTGGCCAACGTCGTATATCGATCGGGAGAGGTGGATGGCCAAGACTTTGGGGAAGAGGGACATGCGTGTTGTCTTTGCAATCTTCCTCTTCGGCGCATAGCGGATGTCGCCTAATTCCACATCCTCCGGCGGGTTCTCAGGGTCTGTATCAATCGCATGCTGTAGCTTTGCGAGGCTATCCTTGGCCTGCTCCTTGAAGCTATCTGATGTTGACTTGGCAATCTCATGTTCCAGGTTCTGCTTTGCTTGCAGCAGCCGGCACATTTCGCATTTGAAGTCGTCAATGTATTCCGTCTTGAAGATACCGTCAAAGCATGCATTGAGAGTCGTAGAAGATACTTGCGGAACGGCGAGCGTGATGGTGCAAAAGGTCTCCTCCCTTGGCTTGCTCTTATATCGACATGTCAAGCATTCCAGATGCGATTCATACTTGCCTTCCATGGGAAACCCTTCCTCTATCTCTATTGGTAGCGGGCCATTTTCGGTTGTGGTTTGGATTTGCGGGACCTTGGTATCGGCGGCTGAGGGCTCAATGGCGGACTCTTCCTCACCTGTAACCTCTCCCTCGCCATTCGTTTGTTGCTCTGAAGTCTTGTCTTCATCACTTGAACTGCTCTCGTTTACCGCCTCGTCGTCCGACTTCTTACTAGGATGTGTGCTGGTCAACAGACCCCGTCTTCGCGCATGCAAACGTGCTCGCTGGCCGCAATGATACTCATCCTTGAGTCTTTCCGCAACAATCTGCAGAAACTCCTGGGCATCCTGCTGCTGTCTGCTGATCCTTTGTTTGAAGGCAGCCTCTAGAACCTTGACAAAGGGGAACGGTGAGATGGCTTTCTTATAGATTGGACGCTCGTTAAGAGCGTCGAGCATATCCTTGAGTCCTTGTGTGACAAGTCCATCTTGCAGGCCCTGGAGCTTCCACTGCGGAATTTCCTTGCCTTCCGGCTGAACCAGGCTTGCGTAGACAGCAGGATCTTCTATATAGCGACGATGAGTCTCCCTAATTAGATACACGCGTAGTTCACCCAGTCCGGCGAGGGCTTGGAGTACTGAATTGATGAAGCAGTCATTGGCCTGGTTGCGTAGGCCGACAATGGACTTTTTGCGGGAGCTTGAGTTGTCATGATCGAGGGTGAAAGTCGGCGAAAAGACGTAGATGAGAGCGGCGGCAGCAAGAGAAGCGCCAGCAGCGTACGACACGACCGAGCCCGACCTTTCTGGCATTGTAGAAGAAGCCGAGATGCCGTTTCGGAAACGTCGGGGATCGAGGGTGGCTCAATGGGTCGAGATGGGAAGTCAAGTCTGACAAGTCAAACGTTCACAACATGCGGGGATGCGCAGGCATGTCTTGCTTTCCAGACCGTTGTGTGAGTATCGTTTTGTTGGGGAGAAGTCGGAGAACCGTGATTTATGAGTGACGTGGTTATCGGTAAAAGGTAGGTTTATGGAGCAAAATTGGCCTCGGCATGACAATCGTGAAGGGTAGGCGGAGTATATATATATGAGCAGCAAGTTGTGATAGTAAAGTATCTGAATAACTACCAACCCAAAAAAAGAAGCAGTGGTTCGGAGAAGAAGCCACAGGAGAGGAGAGCGTTCTAATGTATGGAGGAGGGAGAATAGCACAATGTCTGTGCTAATGGGAGGGATATAGCGTTGACGATGCGCGCGGGCCGTCTCAGAAGAGTGAGAGTAAGAAAAAAGAGTTGATCCGATGGGCGGGATTTTGATAAAGAGCGAACCCCGGAGAATTGGGGAAGGGAACGGGGGGGGGCGGCCAGTGGAAGTCATGCACCAGAGTAGTGGGCCGGGGTTTTGGAAGGGTTCGTTTCCTTCTACACCGAAGTCTCCCCAGCCCATTCTGGCAGGTCACAACGTTCTACAGCCCCAAACGATGCATGAGATGGTGGGGCTGTTTGGGGGGGATAAGTCGATAAAACAGAGGCTTACAGGGGGACATGGCGGGATGAGGGATACGCGGGTTGTATTGTGGGAGCGTTGTATTGAGTTGTTTCCGAATCATTTCCTGACTTGCATAGGTTTGTCAGCAGTTTACCCTGTATGGTTATTTTCCTAACTCTGACTTCCATCATATTACATCGTGAATGACTGACTATATGTCAGTGTAATCATGATCAGAATGAAACATGTAAATAGAAATGCCTCTTTTTCTCCTCCTCTACCGTGTAAATTTTCTAAATATTATTTATTAAGTCAGTGGAGGGTGATATATCGGTCAACCCTGATATACTATTATTACTAGTAAACTATAAAACTATAAGCCCACCCATCATCACCATCACCATCACCTTTCTACCCACATATCCATACATATCCGCTAACAATATTTCAAAGAAGTATACCAAAACCATCAAGTAGACTCCCAACCATCCCCCATACCCATATCAATAAACATAAGAACCATATCAAGAACCCTTCACAACATCCCCATGCCAATCCCACAAACTCCCATCCAGGGCGCCCCGTCTAATCCAGGACGTTACTAATTCATGAGGATTCTCGTCTCCGTAATATGATGTCGGCACATCATACTGCTCAACCGTCATTCGTGCCCGCGGATCTATCTGTTTCCACCGCGCCGTGCTGATAGCTCTCCACGACGTGGCCACGTCCATCAGCATGATCCTGATATCCCGATCTAGTCGCACATCGTCCCGTGGAAGTTTATGGAAATACTCATCCTTGATATTCACGCCGTCTACATGTGACGGCCGAGCGAGGATGACGTGCTGTAGCTTGGGAAGCGTCGCGATATCCCACCAGAGCCAGTGACTGTCTGCAGGTGCCCCGAACAATATTAGGCGCTCAAGGTCAGGCCACAGACGCCAGATATCCGTAGGGCCGTCTGATACACTCAATGCTGGATAGTCACCGAGGCAGACAAATTCCTCCAACAGATGCAGTCGCTCAAACCCCTCTCGCAGCGTTCTCCTAACGTTGAGGTGGTCATCCAGCGGATCCAGGCTCTGGAATGGCATGCGCACCGTCAATCGCTTGAGTGACTCGCACACTTCGCAAAACAGCTCCCGCACCCAGATAGCCGTAGGCTGATCATCAAGCTTCCTACCAAATGGCTCCAAATACAAAGACGTGATATTTCGTAGCGAGAGGATCGGCGGTAAAGTCGGGACGAACCGAGGTATACATAGCAGTATCTTAGCCAGGCGACGGCTGCTGTCAACGTAAAGGCATCTCTGTCGAAGTAAACGCGATGCGAGTGGGTAGGTATCGCGAGAGACAAGAGTTAAAGCGAGCAATGTCTGTGCAGAAACATGGGACGGCGAGACCAGAGCGTTAGGATTTTGTGGAACAAGTCGATCGATAATCTCGTAGAGAAGCTCTGGCGGTAGAGCGCGACGTTGCGCCAGTGTTACTTCTTCAGAAGAAGTCATCTGTATTTAAAAAGGCGGAAAAGCAATATGGAGTGCAATCCGCGAGCGAGAGATATTGCACTCTGATCTTCTTCTTTTCTTCTTTTCTTTCTGTTCACAGGCAGTCATTCGGACAGCGTCGATGATCACCAACACGCGCCCTCGCAGCGGTGCGGCATTTCTTCCTTCTTTCTGTGCTGTCGTGAATGTATGATGTAGTGTAAAGAGACCAAATGAGAAGGGTAGACACAGACTGAAGCTTAGCACCAAGGGGACCGATAACAAGGCGCACGCCCGCCGCTTACTTTATCGGACGTCATGACATGGATCAATGATAAGGCCAATGTCAACAGGGGTTTTCCTTATACAAAACATGAACATTGATGAGAAAATGAATGATTTTGCTAGCTTGGTTCACACATCATCAGCAGGCAAGCAATAGTTCTACTCTCTTTCTCGCTCTTCCTCCCCCACCTTTTCCCTTTTTTTTTTCTGCCACAGGTTGAAGGTTATTATGGTGATGCTCATTTCCAGTGACATTCAGCCATATTAGTAATAAAGTGTCCTCCATCCATGACCATCATCAACCTGTTGACCACAAAGACACGATGATAAAGATAAACGTTTCTCTCCTTTTTTTTATTTTTTTTTTATATATATTTTAATTTCTGCCATGATCTATATGATTTGTTTACCGCTGAATTTATAACTGCCTGTCCATAGTTGTATAACTTCCCCCGCACCGCTACAAAGAAAATAAAAGTGTCGGCCAGTCCTCTTGCATCGGGCACAAGACCTAGTATTGTCAACAGACAGAAACACCACAGCGTCACAACCTACTCCCTCGGCAGTACACCATACAAATCAAATACTACAAACTACAGCTCAACTTCCCCTTGGTTTACTCTCATAGTTATAATCAACACTCCAAAGCGAATCCCACACAACTGACTTCTTCGTTGGACTCTCCAGGGACTCCTCTCGTTGCACTCTTGTCCGAGGCTTCCACGAAACCGTCAGCAACCTAGGGGCCAAACAGGGAGTCGATGTTTCGTACCTCGTCGGGTCGGGTGCTGCCCCCCTTGGCTGGAGATTCGCGCTGGGGCGCCTTGCTCGAGCTGCCTCCTTGATCATCGTGTCTCTGACCATCCTGTGCTTCTGACGTAGCCCCCTGAGTGAGGCTGGCGTTAGCTGCGGCAAGAAGCCCGCCTTGGACAGGACTCGTCCCTGCAGGCGAGTCTGCTGTTGCGGCTCGAAGCGAGTTCGTCTCGCTAGCCAACGCGCTGTTCTTCAACAATGCCGTGCCGCCTCCCAGCTGGAATGGAAGAGCTTTCTTAGAGCCCGTGCTGCTGCGGCGACTTTCTAGGCTCTTGGATAGTGTCTTGTTGATACCCTCGATGCTGGTAACGCTGTCTCTACTCTTGCCCTTGGCACCTGCGGCATGTGTGTGAATGTTGGCGGTTGCTTCCACAGTGTTTGCTGCTACTGTCGACTTTCCCATACCTGGTGTTGATGGTGCCCCCGGCTTGTCCTCGTAGGCGTCAATCAGGTACCATCGAAGGCCATCAGAAAGTTGAAAGGGATTGTCGTTCTCCTCATCGTTCACCGAATCAGTGTCGCCGGTCGGCTGCAGACTCTTTGACAGGTCCACCACACGTTCCTGGACACGCGAGATTCGTGCAACAAGCCATTCGCGGTTGCGCAGACGGTGAGCGTCCTGTTCTCGAAGAAAGTAGTGCGGGAAGCCAACGTTGAACGCCGCCCAAGCGCCGGCTTGTTGGTTACGGGTTGGTAGGAATAGAGCCAGGTCGCCTTCTTTGAAATGCTTGAAAGCAATCTTCTCATGGGCGTCCTTATGTAGGTTGTGAGCCTTCTCCCTATAAGCGCGTGCTTCCTTCTGCCACTTTCGAGCCATGTGCTCCACCTCCTTGATTCTGCGATAGATTGTGTCCGAGAACAGGTCCATGTCAAAATGGCCGAGTTTGTTCATAAATGCCTCGTACTTTTCAGCCTCAGCCTGTATGTCAGTGTTATTCAGCCAATAAAGAAGTTCCAGGTCAGTGCTGTCTGCCAGCACCCGACTGAGCGTCCCTGAGCGTCGAATAGACGACCCGGGGTCAGAAGAGTCATTCGGATTCTGGGCGTTTCTCTCAGATCGAGGAATCTTGGTGACAGTCATCTCTCCATCCTTGCGGGTGACAGAGAAGCCGACTCGCTCCAAAAGGCGACACATGCGGTCGTTCTGCGAGTACAGCCGCTGCGTCAAATCCTTGGTCCTCTCGTCACGGAGCTCGTAGTGACTCGTGAGGTTCGAAAGCTTGTCGTGGAGTGAGTCGATCTTTTCCTGGAACAACCGAAGTTCTTCCTCCAAGCTACCGACCTGAGATTGCTTGGATGCTACATCTTCTGTCAATGTCATGATCTTCTTTTCTTCATCTTCGAGTCGTTTCTGGAGTGCCTCTGAACCTGTTTCTCCGTCGTTCAGCTTGGCACGCAAGCTAGAGAGTTGTTCACGGCCGTGAGCCAGCTCGCCCTCAAGAGCAGTCACCTTGGCCTTCTCTTCTGACAGATGTTCACGAAGGTGCATGTTTGCCGTTTCTTCCTTCGAAAGCTTTTCGTTGATATCCGCTATCTGCACCTTTAATCCCTTGGTGGCTGCAGACGCACGTTCCAAGTCTCCCTTGAGCAAGGCTATATCACTTGCTGTGTTATGAAGTTTTCCCATGGCTTCGGTAGCTCGAGTCAGGACAACATCAGCAAGCTCCATCAAGTCTTCCGGCAAAGCCTCCTCGGGGGCAAGCTCAGCAAACAGTTTCTGCAAAGTCTGCTTCTGATTCTCCACAGTCTCCTCTGCATCGCTGAGCTTCTTGAACGCGATCTGAGCTTCTTCTTGTGCAGACTGAATCCGGGTTTCCAATGATTCTTGCTGTTCTCTTTGTATCCGGGTTTCCTTTCTGAGAAAGTCGATCTGACCCTGGGCTTTGAGGGCATCGTCTTGTCGTTGCTTGTTGATCTGCTCGAGTTCGGCCTCGAGAGATTCAACCTTTTCCACATATCCAGCTTTTTCATGCTGTCGCGATGCGTCGAAGTGGTCAATTTCATCTTCAGTATCCTCTATGCGGGCTCGGAGTGTCTTAATTTCATTCTCCATTGATTTTCTCTCTTCATCAAATTCCCTCTTCAAAGCTTCCATATTGCCAAGGAGATCTTTTTTGATGTTGTTCGACTCATCGACTTGGTTCCTCATCTCTTCCCTTTGGGTCGTCTGCGAATCGATGGACTCCTGGAGGCTCGCAGATCGCTGCTTTTCCTGTCGCAGCTCGTTCTCAAGCTGGGTTATACGACGCAGTAACGGATCTGCGCCATCAGAAGAACGTCGCTGATCTTCTAATCGGCTCGATCTAACAGAAGAATTGGAATTTTGTCTATCGCGCTGCTGAGGCACCGAAGGCTGGAATAGATTTCCGAGACGGTTTGCCTGGCTCTGTCGATGTAGCAGATCCTCCAAGCGTCTAACTCGACTCTCTGCCGTTTTAACCTTATTTTCAAGCTTGGTCTTGTCGTCTTGCAAGGATCGAAGCAAGTCATCGTCTCCACGAATCATCAAACCGCTTCTTCCGAGCGCGGCCTCATGGACGCTACCGTTCTTGAAAGCTTTTAGCCTCTTGGATTGCTGCTTGGTGGGGTTATCGAGCTCTTGAACCAGTTTCATTATATCATCCATGATGGCCTCTTCGACACCTTGATCTTGCAGTGTATGAATGAAGTCGTGTAGGTCCTCCTTTGTTGCTGCTGGCCAAGCATTGTCCTCTCCATGCAAATTGACTTCAAGGCCGACTACGTTCGTGTCGAGGCCCGGTCCATACATACTACCGACCAGCTTCTGCCACTTGCGTCGTCGTTTGGATTCTTCGTCTTGAAATAGAGCCATCTCATTCGCCAGAGTAGCAGAATCCGTCTTAACCTTGTCGACCCATTCCCGACGTCGAACTGCTTCCACAATGTAAGATACATACATATAAGGTAGCTGATGGATAAGTCGGAGATAGTCGAATGTTGTCATGTCGTCCTCAGATTGGTTCAGAACGTTAATCTGCGTCTTGACACCACTATGCAGAGACGTAATTTCCATAATGTGCCGCATGAATTTGGCCGACTCGGATGCGATCGAGTTGCGCGCATTGGTGGCGTAGTGAAGCATTTCGTCCATGTCTTTGGCCCTCTTCTTCATATTAGGGATCAGATGCTCAGTATGCACGGAAGCCGTCTTGGATGCCTGAGTGATCTCACGTTGAGAACCCCCAGAGGTGAGCATTGCCCGATAATCCGAGTCCATCTGTGTTGCCAGAGCTTCAATGTCCTCAAGGAGTTGCGCAGAATCTGTGCTATGGCTGAGAGCGGACTGACTCATCAACTTCTCGAAATCCGCTATGAGACCATCCAGTCCCTTGTACATGCGAGAGGCGGCATTATCCAGATCTCTAGCCTTTTCACTGAAACGTCGATGCGCTGTTGGCGCTAGCTTACCCGCCTTTCTTGCCGTGTCGAGCTCGATGAGGTCCTCGAGGGTTGTTCTAGACTTGTTCGTATCTCGTCGGGTCATAAAACTGGCCACAGAGGGCAGGATGGGCGTATTTCTGGCCAGCTCAAGATAGCTCTGCCACTTTGATACCAGTTGCTCATGTTCTGCCAGGGCGGGCTCGACCCATTTCTTCAGATCATTGTATTTTGGCTCTATTTGCTTGATACTGATTTCGAGATTTGTCACGGCGGCATCTAAACATTTGATGATGACATCGACTTCATCGTATCGAGCCAGACTTGCTGTATTCATACGACTGCAATCCTCGACGAGACGCATCGCCCAGTTTCGGCGATCCTTGTAGAGATCCTGCCATGATGAGATAGCCTGCACGTCATCGATCGAGTTGGGCGCATTCGATACGGTGTACCGCTTGGGCTGGGGAATCGGAGATATGAGGTTGGCAGTGGTTCCCGCTGAGTTTGGTTGGCTAATCCGAATGTCATAAACGAATATTTCTTTCTATGCAACGTTAGAATCAATCTAGGATGCAACACTATCTCTTGAGCCTCACTTCTGAATGCAGGCTAGCAATCTTAACACTCCGACCTTGAGGAGTCAAGGTAACAATATGCTGTGGCGGTATCGACGTGTTGCGAGAGACCCAGGCCTTTAAATCATCAAGACTACACATAGGTAAGTACGCTGTACGTCAAGGCAACAGACTATAACGTACATGGAGAATGGTGTTGTATCAACCTGCAGTCGCTGGCCCGTATGGGCTATCAACACCTGAAGAGCCATCCCGAGACATCTCCCATGGGAAATATGCCGTGCTATGCAGCCGGCAGAGGGAAGAGGCAGCAGGATAGGTCTTTAAAGGGACCCAATGTTGATAGTCAGGCGATCGAAGTTTCTGGGTGACTGACTATTGCTGGATAGTCTGTTCAGTTGCCGCGAGGAAGCACGATTTATTTGATATGACGGATTCATGGTCTTGGGGCCTGGTGTTAGCGTGACCAATGCCTTGTGACAGGCAGCCACAGCTATTGGTGCGTCAAGGCACAGAAGCCACACATGCACCGCCACCGCAAAGGCCGTGTTTGACCTCACACGGATCTCAACACGCGACCGACCTGGTGAGAGAACGCGTCGAAATCTATTAACTGGATTGAAACCCGGGGAGTTGAGCAACATGGCAGAAACAGTTGATCAACCGATGGCAAATAGCTCTGATGAGGCTTCTCATCTTTCAATTTCCGAGGATGAAAGCAGAATCCTGGCGCTTTATGACAAACTACAAGAGTTAAGGCTGGAGATTGCCATCATCAATGCCCAACGTTCACATGTATCAGGTATAAGATGCTCATCTTCAAATCGAAATCAATAAGCTTACACAACCATAGATCAAGATTCAGATTTCACTCCAGAGGAAACACTAAAAAGCCAAAAAGAGCTTCTTGAGGCCAGAGCAAAATATGTCCTTAGGAATGATGTTATCGATGCAGTCATGATAGCGAATCCAATACTCAAAGCTGTGCATAACGACAATGAGGCCTCACCAATCGAACGGTACGATGATTTCCTTATGCAAAAAGTAGATGCTGTCTAACAAAAACAGTGATCTTGGTCCATATGTGGAGCGAAGAGACGAGACTTCTGTATCAGCAGCTAAACAAGCTACTGAGTCGAGGAAATTCTGGGATGACTCGGCAGCAGTGCAAAGCGAGATGTTGCGCATCTCTCGGCAAAACGTTGCCTCCACGTCGGAATTATTTGAGCTGGCCCAGGAAGTCAAGGAGAAGAAGACTGTGCCCAATAACCGTTCCAAGATGAAGCAGGAGCAAGATAAGCTCGAGGCCAGCGTTAAGACGAGCAAGCAGCGATGGAGAGTCATCAAGGGAGTTGCAGGCGGAATTATTGCTGGGAGCGGGATTGATTGGGCCAGTGATGGGAAACTATGTGATGTGGTTTTGGATCCTGAGACAGAAGAGTAATGCCGATAGATATTTACAAGTCATTCATGACTTTTATCTGCGAGCAGAGTAGCACTAAAGCAATGATTGCGATATCGAAAACTTATAATTAAGCACCACATGGAATATGCAAACATTCATCGTGGAGGGTTTATGGCAATCACCGAAAAGTGCGTATCTGAAATGGAAGGGACGCGACCCGAGCCGAGGTATGCACCTGATGATAGTGACGCGAGCAATGATTCGCATTAAAGCCCGATAAGGCTTAGTAAGTAAAAGGGAGCTATGACCACATGGATTGCGACAACACGTGAGGTAACTGAGCCGAGATGTTGGGTGTTTCAGAATTCAGAGCGTAGTGCTGTCCATAGAGAATCAATACTCTAAGATAAGGATGTTACTATTAGGAAGGAAATGATGTATGCATCGGATTTTAAAAATGCGAAATGGAATCAGAAAAGAGGAACGAATTCACTGAAGGTTGTCTCGTTGGGCATCTACATTTGTTAGTAGGCAGCTTCAAATTGACAGAGATGGTTTTCAAGTTCTCATAAAAAAAGGAAAGGAGAGGTTGTGAAGTCAGTCAACAAGGGTGACACAGACCAGAATAGAGGTCGAAAGTTACAAGGAGGAAAATTGATAGAAAAACAATTATCAGGACTCGAAGATTTTATTAGATAATCAGGAAAGGATAGAAGAAAAGAGATTAAAAAAAATAAAAATAGAGAGAGAAGGGGGGAGAGAAGAAACAAAGTGAGGAGGGAAAGAGAGAGTGCAAAGGGAACAGCATCGTTCTGTGTAGGCGGGGGGATGCTGGGCTCCCTGTTCTGAGCCGGCGCCAGAAAAAAGAGCCCGCTCGTCGGCCAGGTACAGCACAGTATCAGACACGAGGAGTGCTACATGACCACCCAAAGCCTGGCGTGTTGCGTACCCGCTGAATGTCCTCTGCTGGTACCTCTCCTTTTCTTTGCTAAGAGCTCACTTGAGCCACTTACGGCGTCGCCAGTGACCTTGTTTTCCCTTCTTATTCCACCAGACCAAGCAAAGCACGTACAGTAGTAAAAATGGCGCGCGCAACCCAGACAAAGATCCCACCCAAGCCAACCCTACCAGCCCGTGGTATTCGTTAGCAAGCTGGCTGGCTGGAGTGCCGCAATCAAAGTCTCACGGAAAAGGAAAAGCCAGTGAAACTGCCCTGGTCAGCAATGATATCTTGGTCTTCCTCTCCCTCTTCCTTCCTCTACTGGCGCAGGGGCCAACAGAGGTCATTCACACATATCAATCTTGGAGGCTTCGTTCGGCCCACAGCTTCTGCTTAGCATGCACAACTCTTGAGTCTGTTTGCCCACATGTTCGTGGTACCCGCCATGTCCGCAACCGATATACGCATCATGAGGTACCGTCTGCGTCATATGTCTCCTACAAGTTTCGAGTTCCTTCGACTTGTGACGCTTATGGAAAGTGCACCCAATATAAGTTCGACCTGGTGTAAAATTGTATTTTATTCCAAGGTGATGAAGAGCGGTTTCAAGCGTAAAAGGAGCATAGACTGGCCATGCAGGCAGCAGAAACATACAAGAAAGTTCTCGGTCAGTAATTTGCTTTCAAATCTCGACAAACTTGGCTCATGAGAAAATGCTCCTCATCTCTAAGGAAGCTGGGCCAAGCTGAGAATAATTGGACGTGAAAGCGAATCCAGGCCGAAACATGGAGAATGAATATCGAACTCAACTGAGGCCGGAATAGGAATTAGTAGAACAGATCAACAGCGCAAGTGATATCAGTTGGTAAAGCAACACAACTGCCCGTGTTTGCCAGGGGGGGCTGGTATGAAGGAATCGGCGGCGAGGACTGATGAGAAGTGATCATTTGCCCTGGTTAAGGTACGCGCCATCAAGTACCTGTACAAATAAATCTCGTATGACAGTACCTGCTTACCATGTGTGGTTAAAGTACTCCACTAATTTTGTACATACCATCCATCCTTGACAATGGTGAGATCAACTGTCTTGATATTGAGTGATACGATTGTCTCTGGAAAGTGCGCCTTTGTGTATTACTTAAAGCTCGGTATCAAGAAGCTGCAGGTCCATTGCAGCTGGATACCGCGAATAGGACATGAAGTGCTATTAAGGAAAAAGAAAGAAAAGTGTTTGTCCGAGCACAATGCCTATGACATGGTCAGGACGAGACAACCACATCGCTTGTGTGAATGATATGTACTGTGTAGTAGAAGCTTTGCCTCTATGCACGCTGCTTGGAGAGGTGAGTCGCTTGAAGCTGGTTGCCCAGGTATCTGACATTCGAACCTTGCTAGTACGACTATCATTCATCAGAGACTCAGAATTGGTCAAGTGTGATGGCTCTGAGGTAGGGGTGTGTCACAGCGATGCATTCGTGTTGATGAAATAGTGTAGCCTACATGTTAGGCAGCGCTAAACTTTGAATTGCCATTCATGAGCAATGAATGAGTGGCATGAGCAGACAGACTGGAGTGTAGAGTTGTAGAATGGGCGTGTCAAGCAAGTAAGCCTCTTGGATGGAACCGAGCTACGGTACTACTACTGATCAATACCATGCTCAGGCGTAGGTTGCATTCGTACCAGGAGCCACTCCTTGATATTAGCCTTCTTTAGCAGAAGGGGACCAATTCGAAGCTGGGTGGGCGAGGTTAGTGAGTGTCAGCGTTCCGTGTCGGCTCATCTCTCTCCAGGGA
>JABFFC010000335.1:0-33024 GCA_013623535.1 Fusarium penzigii
CCTCCGAGAACTTCGTCCCCCTCCCCGATGCATCTGGGTTGTTTTACACAGACCCCACGTATGAAATCTCGAGAATAAATAGTTCCCTTTGGTCGTGGACAAGTTACGTTTTCGATTCAGATCCCATACTCGCCTCCTCATCCTTCTCCTCTTATTCTGTTATATAAAGACCTCGACTCTTCCCCCCTCCTCTTACTTTTTACCTTCAACCCTCCCAAGATACCCAATACCCCTCCTTTTTTTTTTTTTTTTTAGCAACACATACCAGCACAATGGCTTTGACCGTCGAGCTCTCCACTCCCGTCACGGGTTCCTACACCCAGCCCATCGGCCTGTACGTCCAATGTCTCATCGCCGCAGTTCTCACGTATAGATACTAACAAGCTCATAGTTACATCGACGGCAAGTGGGTTGAGGGTGTTGACAAGCAGAAGTTCGAGGTTATCAACCCCTCCACCGAGGAGGTCATCACCTCCGTCTGCGAGGGTACCGAGAAGGATGTCGACCTGGCCGTCTCCGCCGCCCGCAAGGCCTTCGAGGGCTCATGGAGACAGACCACCCCCCAGCAGCGAGGTAACCTCCTCCTCAAGCTTGCCGAAATCGCCGAGAAGAACCTCGACCTCCTCGCCGCTGTCGAGTCTCTGGACAACGGCAAATCCATCACCAACGCCCGTGGTGACGTTGGCGCTGTCGTCGGATGTCTCCGATACTACGGTGGTTGGGCCGACAAGATCGAGGGCAAGACCATTGACATCTCCCCCGATATGTTCCACTACACCCGCTCCGAGCCTGTATGTTCTTGATCATTCTCATCTAATCTTCGAGAATTACGGCTAACATGAATACTTTTTAGATCGGTGTCTGTGCCCAGGTCATTCCCTGGAACTTCCCTCTCCTCATGTTCGCCTGGAAGATCGGCCCCGCTCTGGCCACTGGTAACACTGTTGTCATGAAGACTGCTGAGCAGACCCCTCTCTCTGCTCTCGTCTTCACCCAGTACATTGAGCAGGCTGGTTTCCCTGCTGGTGTCTTCAACCTCATCTCCGGTTTCGGCAAGACTGCCGGTGCTGCTCTCTCAGCCCACATGGATGTCGACAAGATTGCCTTCACTGGATCTACCGTCGTCGGCCGACAGATCATGAAGTCTGCTGCCTCCTCTAACCTCAAGAAGGTCACTCTCGAGCTTGGTGGCAAGTCCCCCAACATTGTCTTCGAGGATGCCGATATTGAGGAGGCCATTGACTGGGTCAACTTCGGTATCTACTACAACCACGGTCAGTGCTGCTGCGCTGGTACTCGTATCTTTGTCCAGGAGTCCATCTACGACAAGTTCCTCGCTGCTTTCAAGAAGCGAGCTGAGGAGAACAAGGTTGGCGATCCCTTCAACGAGGAGACCTTCCAGGGTCCCCAGGTCTCTCAGCTCCAGTACGACCGTATCATGAGCTACATCCAGTCCGGTAAGGACGAGGGTGCCACCGTCGAGACTGGTGGTGAGCGTCTCGGCGACAAGGGTTACTTTATCAAGCCCACCATCTTCTCCAACGTCAAGCCCGACATGAAGATCATGCAGGAGGAGATCTTTGGCCCCGTCTGCGCCATTTCCAAGTTCAAGGACGAGAAGGACGTCATTGAGCTCGCTCACGACACCACATACGGTCTCGCTGCTGCCGTCCACACCAAGAACCTCAACACAGCCATCCGCGTTTCAAACGCTCTGCGAGCCGGAACAGTCTGGGTGAACTGCTACAACATGCTGCACCATCAGCTTCCATTCGGAGGATACAAAGAGAGCGGAATTGGACGAGAACTGGGCGAGGCTGCGTTGGCAAACTACACGCAGAACAAATCTGTTGCGATCAAGTTGTATTAAATTGCCTATTTTGGTGTTTTGTGTCGACCCACCTTTTTGGGTGGGGTTACGGTTCAAGGTTAAAGCTAAATTTATAATGCCAAGAAATATTCCCGTAACTCTATTTTGATTGGCTGATATGTGACCCACGAGCCACACCTCACTGTGGCTAGGTAGTTGTACCGCATGTAGTCGGCGAGAGCAGCCTCACCAAGCCTGCGACCAACACCAGATGATGGTTCAGTTTTGGGATTGATTCTGTAAGTGGAAGGGTGGAGAGAAGAATGGTAAACTGGACTGAGGTGAAAAATGAAGGAAATTCCCAATAGATTCCCTGATCAGTATTGCACTCTACAGAAATCAATTTGACCAATCCTGCATTTTGATGCATCAGCGTCAAAAGAAACGTGCCTTGAAAGGTCAAGTATTGTCTTGTTTTCAGCCAGCAACGATCTGTCACTTTGTAGCAGTACTGGCGATATGGAATTGTTATTGCCTCGGCCATGGATCAATTTAGAAGCAAATTGAAAGAACGTGCGTGTTCAATTCTGGCTTGTTATTGAAGAAGTTGAACTAAATTAAGCTGTACGTTGTTCCCTCTCATCGAGCAACCACAATGGCTCATCCCAACTCCACTAGTGTTCCATCTGTATATAAACTTAAGAATCTTTTCTCAATCAGCGCTCGAATGCGATTATTTATACTTCTAGTAGCGTCATACTGTTCACCCATTCCTTGTCAGCTATGGCCATTAGTGTCCTCTAGACTCACTTGATCAAAATGCGAGAGGTTACCCTGAGCGAGTTGAGGGGTGAGAGCAAGTAATTGACTAGAAGTTGAGGGTACTCCAGTTGCCTTCAGGTGTATATTATTGGCAATCAAGTCATCGTAGGAGTTCGTTGCTGGGGAATCAACCCATAGATTACCATTGGGAACTCCCTCAGAAGAACTAACAATCGTACTTTTACTCATCTGTAGTATGTAACGCTGAATCTTCCCAAGTACCATGATTATCAGATCTAGAGAACTCACCACATGATTCGACATTTGGGAGCTAACGGTGCTAACAAATTACATCAAATTCACAGGTCAGTTTGACAATTAAACCAAAAAACAAAACAGAAATAAAAGCAATCACATCAAATAACAATCAACAGAACAGGCTACTCGGTAACATCAATTCTGTTTCTTGTTATAGGCATTTCGTTTGCAAATTCCCATCTCTTGAATGTTTTTGTGGTGGAAAAAGCTTATGGTGGAAGCTGCCGTCTCGGGCATGGGCTGGTACCTGCAGAGAATGCAACGATTGGTGCAAATAGCTCCATCTGCCAAGCCACCAGGGTGAACCTCCTCCCGTCTTCTCCTTTCAATGGGAAGCCCCCCCCAAAACGAAGAGCCAAAGAGCCAGACCCTCATGACGTTAACGTTAGTATCCTTCAACTCGACTTAGCACCATCGCACGCGCCATCCGTTTCCCACCCCATCTTCTTTGTCTGTCTCTCTCTCTCTCTCTCGTCTCGAATACAAGCCATGGCCTTGGGCGGAAATGCTGCATCTGTCATTGTATAGCCGCCGTATCCCACGCGCTCGTCGCTGAGAATCAGGGCCTCCTCGTTAGCACGCAATGGCCCCCGAAGCTTCGAGCAATATCCGCGTCTTCGTTCGCTGGCACGACCAGACTGTCTTTGCGGGCGAAGAAGTCAAGTGTACAATCACTTTCAAGAACGTAGCCCCCGGAGCGAACCAGCAGAAGATCCCTCTTCAGTCCGATCGAAGCCGACTAGCATCACCACTTCACAATCGTCCTAAATCTAATAATCATGCCTTGACTCCTCCGCCAGCGTCCTCAGGTCGTGGTCATCGCCGATCAGCTCTTTCTTTGGGCGTGCCATCGAGTCGCTCACATAGCCGATCTGGATCTGTACAATGGCCATCATCAGCAAGCACAACAACGGAAAGGTCGGGCCAGTCACATAAACGCTCTGTGTCCATCGTGTCGATAGGATCTACCACAAGTACAATCGAAGACCATTCATCTCGGAACGACCTTCCTACGCGACCCTCAAGACCAGTTCGAGGCCATGGTCGCGCTTCGAGTTTACAGATTATTCCTCGGGGACAGAACCAGTCGTCTCCTGGACCACACTCTGGTAGGTCACACATGCTCTCTTGCCGAGAATATCTGACTGATCTTGCTCCAGCATCCTTCTCACCTAGACTATCTAGTTCTCCTTTGTTTCACTCGTCATATCCTCCTTCATCATACCCATCTCCGCGGGTATCTCGCCCTCCAACTGCACCAAATACGCCTGGTGCCGGGAGCCGGAGATCTCCCAGGCCATCACCAAACCCGATGCCAGAATTCAGTTTCCCTGCAGCTCCAGCGCCGTCAGCCGATTCATCACAAAACCCGATTCGAAGAGCTAGTGAAGGTCTGCTAAATACTCGACTGGGCAGTTTTGATAGCGGTGGTTTATCTATCCGCCGAAAGGATAGCGTTCCAACTATCAACGAGCAGCCAGCACCTGCAGCACGAATCCTGGCAAGTTCCGGTGTCTTAGGGGGAACCCCTCGAAGCAGTGGAGAGTTTTACTCTATCAGCAACAACTCTTCGGAAACTCTCGTCTCAGAATATGTCACACAACAGCCAGCAGCCAGAGGCCATAGCCGGCCACTGCGGAGAAGCATGGGCATGGCCTCACCACAGCAACGCGCGCCGGAGTCTCTGATGATGGGGTATGCGCAATTGCAAGGCTCTTTTACACTCGACGGGTCTCTGGTCAGTTTGGGACAGTTTGAGCAAGTGAAGAAGAAGGCAACTGTTGGCCAAGGTGGAGGTGTCGTTGGGTTGGAATCTTCGAAGCGCGACAGCGGCCTTCTAGGCGGCTTCGGTTGGGGTCGTATCAGCAGTTCCATCGGTGATCTTTTGGGAGGTGGAGAGTTGAGCACAATCAAGGAGATGCGTGGAGTTGCAAACTCAAAAGCGGTACCCCTCCTAACCACGCCTCAGTCGATTTTGTTTGTGGACTTACAGCTTGCCCCTGGGGAGAGTCGCGTATTTGAATACTCATTCCGCCTACCAAAGGGACTTCCACCTACACACCGAGGAAAAGCCGTCAAGATATCATACAGTCTAGTCATTGGCACCCAGCGCGCTGGAGGCACCAGGGAGCAGCAGGTTCGGTCTGCCGAGGTACCCTTCAGAGTGCTCGGAAGTGTCAACAGCTATGGCGAGATTTTAGGGCATGATCTCATGAACCCATACGTCCTTTTACGGGATGAAGCGCAAGTTAAGAGCCCCTCTGATAAAGACAAAGAGAAAGAGAAGAGCCAAAAGAGCAATGGGCTATCAAAGAAACCATCTTCGCTAAACGACTTTCTGCTCTACGTGGATGATCTGGTTCACAGACCCAGGGATGAGCATGGGAGCATTCTATTGTCGCCAGCAGTTGATGGCAACTCACGGCGGCCCTCGGCGTTCGAAGATTCTCGAAATGCGCAGGAGGCGATCCATTTTGCTATCATGAGAAGTAACATGACATCGGGAGAGCAACAGAGCCCCAATCGATTCGAGATCGCCCGGAACGGACAGCGCGTGGGAGTGGTGATGCTTACCCGACCAGCCTATCGACTAGGAGAAGTCGTGACTATGGCGATTGATTTCACAGATGCGGATATCCCATGCTACGCAGTGCATACTACACTTGAGACGTCAGAGAAGGTAGACCCATCGTTGGCGATACGTTCAGAGTCGAGCATCCACCGGGTGACGCGCAAGGTATACTCGGCGTCATCTGAGGCCACTTTGTATTCACGACGAGTCATCTTTAATCCAACAATACCGATCACTGCGACACCGGAATTCGTGACGAGCGGAGTCAGCTTGGAATGGAAGATTCGAATCGAGTTTGTTGTACCATCGTCCGGACCGGACTCACCAGACTCCAACGAACGCCGCCTACCCCATCCTCTGCTGGAGCAGATCTCGCAGGATAAGAAGGGAGGGACAGTGCTTGTGGCGGTAGAGAACTTGATATGCGAGAGTTTTGAGATTGCGGTGCCATTGCGTGTCTACGGAGCAGTCGGTACAGGACTTGAAAAGTTGGAACGAGACGAGGCGTCAGAAGAAGGACTTGCAGTGTAGATGTAATCCTGCATATTTTCTTTGGCTAGATGGAGAAAGAAGGGAGCATTGGATGATACAATCGCACCAAGTTTGTTTAATTGGTATATGGAGGTGCTCAGAAACTCTTGCAGCCAAGCTATCTATGGAAAGACGACGTCGGGTGGAGGAGCTGCAGATTTTATTGTAACTTATAGGATAGTAGGGAGTACACAGTAAGAAGAGCCTCGTAGAATCAAAGGTGGTATTGGGCATTTGCATGAAGTCTGGATATTTATGCAAGCGTATAGCATGAACATTGTTACACATGGATTCATGCTGCTGTGGCTCGTGGGGATGTGCAAGATAATGGCAACCGAGCCCATGCCAAATATCAGCGGCTAGAACCAACAGCTTGGTCAGGTACTTTTAGTCAGTCAGGTCTTTCAAAGAACTTGAGAACGAGAAAAAAAGGGAAAAAAAAGAAGAGATTGATCAGGAACCGGGGATAGGGGATACAGTAGATGAAGCAAGCCCTGTATGTTAGCCAAAAGCCAAAAGCCACAGCTACCAGGAACCCCGGGAAGTCAAGGTTTGACAGGCATGCTTTGATGGGTGTACTAATTAATCAACAAGAGGCAGAATCCTAGGCGGCGGTGGTTGACGAAGGCTGCCGGTGGAAGAAGAGTTGGCTCATTTCGTATGACTGGGGTGAACGAGTGTTGGGAGATAACGAATTGCCTTTGGGTCTTTTTGTTAGGGGTTTTTGGTGGTGGGGGATGTTGGTGATATGTGTGCAGTGGTAATAATGCCGTTTCTTTTTTGGGCGTCAAATTTTTGCTCGTGTATTTGCGTATCGTTTTTTATTGTTCTTGTGATATGATGTGACGGGGAGATTATTGATGATGATGAGCGGCGGTAACGGTGATAGCTTGCTTGGCTAATAAAGGGTAGTATTCGTGTGGGATACCTGCGAGCATCGAATTCAAGAAGATCATGGTATTGAATTAACGTTGCCTGGATACAACATGATCTACATTTTCAGTCGGTAAACCGAAGAAATCACCAATTGATATGATTGAAACGTTTGTTCGGCTTCTTCTCATGCTCTATCACACTCCCCTTTCTCCCATCCTGGGTTATCACGCGTCCCATGGCTAATTATCACAGGCCTAGAACCTGGGTATAATGACTCCCGAGAGTGACAGCAGCAGAGAGAATAACACTAGACCCAAAGAGCGGGAGCGCTAGGGAACAAGGGACCCTTGGCAATAGACGACAGACTTCAGGTGTCGAGGAAAAGAGGAGGGTTGATTGGTGAAGACCCCCAATTGTCTCGGACAGGCCCCCCGGCCAACGCGCCCCAGAATGGAACCAAAACAAACCCCAAAAGAGGATCCCCATTTCGATATGATGATGGGCAAGGATGGGGAGGAGAGGATTTTTTATCTTTGGTGAAATGATCAAGTGAAGCTAGGTTAGGTTTTTTTTCAGAACAAAGAGAAGGGATGCCTTGTCGCCTCATGTTGAAATCAAGCCATTGTCTCTTCTCATCTCTTTTTCACAATCCATTTGTTCTCTTCATTCCACGGTTTGGTCTCGATCTTGATCTCGACCATTCATCATTCAACGTCAACCTCCAACTTTGACGCTTTCGCGTGGATTTAGACTTTTTCTTTTCTTCTTTGTCTACTCCTCACTCTCTCTAACCAACCTACTCGCTCTTTAACAGTATTCACGGCTATATATCGCTGTCGTCGCTCATTCCAAAGAATCCATTCAAACCGATCATCACTTGATTAACGTTGTTCGTTTACTCACATACTTATTCATTCATTCCTTTTCCGGCGATTTACTATTGAACCTTGGAGACAAGAAACAAGAGACCCAACTGCAACAAAAAGCCGCTGTTTCGTCACGCTGCATCATCGTGTATGGACCCGTTTTCTTACAGTCCCGTCTCGTCCCCTCTTCTTTTCTTTTTTATACTTCTTGTTGCTATAGCAAGTCCTGTCAAGACTCAGACTAATGCGCGCCTGCCGACTTTTCAGCTTCTTCACCTTTCTTTTGGTCCGCGCTGGCCCGCAGTAAAAAAAAAAATATAGAGAGAAGTTCCCCATCATCGGCCGATCAACATCGCTTTGTTTTAAGAAACATCCCACCTTGGATCGGCAAAACGAACACACATAATTCCTTTGTGACTATTGCTTCACTTTACTATTACATGCAAAGAGCCTTTTCACGAATTGGCTCATTTATCTACAACACGAACCAATTACTTACCGCTGCTTCTTGCTCGTCACCGACACAACAAGCTCCGCTAGAGCCCCTCATCTGCCTGCAACCTCACGAAACAAATCAACTCCTCAGCTACATACCTAACTACTCACGCAAACTTCCGATACAGGTGTCAATGGAGAAGTCATGGCAGCGACTCCTTCCAACAACCGATTTAAACTGACTCCGTCTAACTCTCCTTTCCTCTCTCGCCCCTCCCGATCTTCGAGGTCGCCTATGCGCGGCCGTTCTACCAATGAATCGTCAAAGCTTTTCTTAAAACGAGTTGTCGGTACAACTTGTTGCTCGCCTACCGGATTCGATACTCTTCCTTCTTCTTTTGCCTATGTTGCTGGTGGTGCCGTTGTCGTGGTTGATGTCGACGGCCAGGATCATTCTCAGCGTTTCTACCGTGCTCGTCCTACCGCCGTGCCTCTCTACTCGGTAGCTACCTTTCAAAGTACTCCTTCAACACCAACTGGAACCCCCAAGGCCAACGATAGCCGTGGACGTGTCGGGCCTAGGTTTCGCGACTCGCCACATACTACCGCAGATTGGGGAAACGAGTCTCCCAGTAACAACACATGGACAAGCCGTGAACGAATAAAGGCTGCGACTTGCTTAGCACTAAGTCGAGATGGCAAGTATTTAGCCGTGGGCGAGACCGGTTATGCCCCTCGGGTGCTCGTCTTCAGCCTTCACGATACTTCTTCTGACGCCCCTCTTATCTCTATCAGCGAGCACGCTTTCGGTGTGAGAGCTGTTGCCTGGTCTGCCGATTCCAGATACCTGGCATCTCTTGGAGCCGCCAACGATGGGTTCCTGTATATATGGAAAATTGATCCACGGACAGGAGCCGCCAAACTTTTCCAACAGAATAGGTGCACCTCCCACATCAAACATATGGTCTGGATGGGCAACACCCTAATCACTCTCGGCGTTCGGCACGTCAAGATGTGGAAGCCCGACGAAGGACCCGTCATTTCTCCTACAAAACAAAAATTCCTTAGTGATCAGCCTGCCTCTATACCACCCTCCCAGCGAACCTTGCATGGAAGATCGGTCATTCTGGGCTCGCTCTTGGAAATGACCTTTAGTTGTGCTGCTGTTGTCAAGGATTCTAGCCTGATTGTCTGCTCAGAAACGGGTGACATCTGCATCCTCGAGGACGACGACAAACAGATAAGGTTGATGAAGGTTCTGAGCCTTGACTTTCACGTCACTTGTATCGCCGTCAAGGATAAAACCGCTCATATTGGTGGAAGGGATGGCCACTTCGCCAAATTAGATATTGAGGCCATTCTGGATAGCCGTCCAGCGCAGGAGTGTGTGTTGGAAACATCAGAGGCATCTGCTGGATTCAACGCCCTGGGATTCCTGAAAGACAAAATGGTCACTATCGATTCTCAACACTCGATCGACATCTGGAGTGCCGAGCATGTGCCTGGAAAAGGCACTCAAGCCGTAGCCAACATTCCCATCCCAGGTCATGGCCAACCCGTAGTCGGCATTCAAGGTCTCCAGAAACCAAATCAGTTGGACGCATCGTTCCTCACTTGGACTGGTACTGGCAACGTAACATTCTGGAATCTTGAGGCACAAGTCAAGGCTTCCATTGATGTCCCCATTGAACTTACAGAGCCAGAAAATGAGTTGGACCAAGTGAATCAGCTCACGTACGCGCGTACCACCAACGATGGCAAATATCTCATCGCCGCTGACCGCCTCGGCGTCTTGCGAGTTACAGACATTGCCACAAAAGAATCTCTGCTCGATATCAAAGCCCATTCAGCCAATTGTCACTACGTTAGCGTTTTTGAGAACGAGTCGAGGTTTTTGATGGCTTCATGTGGCCGTGATCGTACAACGCAGCTCTTTCACCGCACCGCCGATGGCTCAATTGAGCATTTCCAGACGTTGGAGTTTGCGGCAAAGGTGGTCCAAGTGCTTATTCCGTCAGAGGATAAGATTCTTACCTGCTCCTTTGACCGGACTCTTCAGATTCATGACATCATATCCCGAGACGGTGACTCGGACACGATTGCCGCGATCCCTTCCAGAGTTATCGCCCTGAGAGCTTCACCTAGCTCAATGGTTCTGGGACCACTCGGGAAAACCATTTACGTGTCACTGCTTGATCGATCTATCTGCCAGTACGATCTCACAACAGGTCGAAAAATTAACTGCTTCAAGTGTGTCGACGAAAGTCGGAGCGAGTCCGCACTTGTTGACTCGCTTTCATTCGGCCAGTGGCCACCCAAGGATCAAGATTTCCTTTTGGGAACATCAAACACGGACAAATCAATTCGACTATACGATGCCCAGACGGGTGGATTCCTCGATCGCGAATGGGGCCATACAGAATCCATCAACGGAGTATGCTTGGTCGAAGACGAAGATGGAAGTCGCAAAGTCGTCAGCGTTGGGTCGGACAGGACGATGATGATATGGAACTTGGATTTGAACGATCCAGTCCCAGGTTCAGTGAGTAGGGATCCGTCACCTGCTAAAGACACGGTGGCTGGCAGACCGCCTTTGCGAAGGGTGTTATCCAAAGCTGAGCTAGCCGAGTTTCAACGCCCTTCCTCAGGGCCGGCGTCTGGACGAAGATCGCCGCCGAGAACCCTTCAACGACGAACCTCTAGATTCAACCTTGCGGCAAGCATGGCTAAGACTCCCACGAGTGCGCATCCGACGAGCCCTGGAAATGGTATCTCTGTCGATGATACGCCATCTAGAAGGCCCTCGGGAGACATCACTACCGCCAGCCCGCCAGTTAGCCCTCGGGGGAAGGTCACCAGAAGACCATCGATTCAGGGGTTGGGAGGCAGTATTCGTAGGAAGACGTCTTCCTCAAACCTACATGGATTTGGATCTCTGAATTCAGCAACAGAGCAGACATGCCGCCAGCTGAGATCGTACAGAAGAAAGCTTGCCTCTGCGGAGACCATCACCCAAGAAAACCTTACGGAGCTGGACCAAGAGCTCAGACTGACGGCCGCTGCCCTCGGTGATCGCGCGATCCGAAGCAAGGCCATGAACGAGACAGTACTCAGCGGACTGTTGGACCAGTACTCGGAGAGACTGGTAACAATGTTGGACGAAAAATTGCGCCTCAGCTATCAACCTCGAACATCCGCTGAACGGGATGGAGACAGCCCTGACGAGGAGAGCCAGCGCAGCGCGGATGGAGACTCGAGTTCGCTGTCTCCATAGGATGTATATTTGTCATTATTTCCTTGTGTTTGGGACAATGGCATTATCTGGAATAGACCTGGGTGTTTTCGGCGTTTGTTTTATTTAGGCTCGGTAGGATGGATGGGCGGACAATGGACAAGCTCAGGGTGGAAAGCGTCCCACTGGGCTTGAACCAGCATGATACCACTGGAATTGGCGTTAATATTATTTGAACAGTTTATCTGAGTATGAGCCTACTTCGGCTTCTTTAGAAAGTCTTGGTATTCAATTTATAACCGGCCCGCCTTGGGCCTGCTTGGCTGACAACTTTTATGTCTCCCTTATTCACAGTGAATGTTCAACGTAGCATTACCGACGCTGTAGCATCTGTCATTAAACTTGCCCTTCGCACTGAGATAGCACTTTGGCGCGTCCTTCGGTTTGTTTGGCGCTGTGTTGTCATTGATCGGGCAGACATATATCTGGGTTGGCTTTCAGGGGTACCACGTGACCCTCCCAAGACTTAGTTGTGTACGGAAGTCCATGGCTGGCCCAAGCCCAATTTTCTTCCCTGCATCATCAAAATCCCATTTTACCCCAAGCCCCCCAAACATCCTCATTTTTCAATCACGTGATAATTGGCCAGACGATCGCCGAATCGAAGCCTAGCAAGAGAGGAAAAAAAAAATCGACAGGTGGAACAAAGGCGACCGCGTTTACGAAAGAAGGAGGCTTCAAAAACACAACTACTCCAGATGATAGGCCTCGAGGTCACGATTGACGGATTTGGAGTTATTGATTAAGGTTGCCTGTACGTGTTTACAAATCATAGCTCCCCAAAACATGACGTAGCAGTCTCTTCTATTCGATGGTTTCGCGATCCCTAACCTTCGATATCCAATACCAATAGATTGTGGCGCCTCTTCATCTACTTGCGAAACGTGAAGGCCCCCTGGATAATTGGAGAGGTGGACCACGGGGCATGAATCAACCGACCGTATATACGCCCCTCGAGTCGCTGTTCCTCTTCCAGTCGTTACTGACCCACGGAGTCGACCCTGGGGCCTTCGCGCGCATTTCGGAGCTTCTCATCAACAACTCGCTCATCAAGGAATCACCCAGCTATGATCCCACACGACTGAAACCAGATGCTCTGCAGCAGCTGTTCCTGCTGTTGCTGCGGGAAGAGCTCAAGGATGGGACGGATAAGGGGGACGCAACTACAGATGGCAATGGCAGCGCGCCCGATTCGCCTGCAGCGAAGAAGAGGAAACTGGGCAGCCCATCGATGACCGCACTCTCTACGCTTAAGGAGATATACGAGAACATCGATAAAATTCCGCCACTGGTTGATAGACTGTATATGCGATACCGCGACGTTACCATCAAACAGATACGCGAGGATGAAGCGAAATTCGAGACGATACAAAGGGAGATACAACTACTCGAGCGGACCGAGCTAGAGCGACGTGCCAGAGCCGCCAGTCAGAACGGGACGCCCGTTCTTATTCCTCGCGATTCGAAGCCTGCTCTTGCGCCAAACGGTCCAACATCCTCACCCACGCCTGGACAAAACGCGGCTGCATCCAATGCGATTCGTAGAGGGCCAACACCTCATACACCTGTCGTTCCTCCGAAACCCCCAACACCTCATACCGGACCGCCTACTGTTGCTCCGCCAAGTCACTTGCCCGCTGGAGCGACTCCTATCAGGCCATCGCCGTCCCCTAAGCCGCCGAACGGTGCTGGGTCAGTTCTCCAAGCACCCACCGGTGTACCTCAATCTGGACCTCGACCATTGCAGCCTCCACAACAACCTCCTAAGCAGGCGATTTCGCCGCGTCCTGAGGTTGGAATTAAGCCTAAAGAAGGCACTACTACTCCTCAACCTGCGACACCCGTGGGCGCATCGCTGAAGTGGGAGAAGCCATATCAACCTCCTCATGCTGCCCAGCAAACTACTCCGTCCCGGCAGTTTCAATCACCAGTTGGACCGGGGCCGACAGTGCCTCCCGGAACGCCGTATCAGCAACAGCATGCTCATCAAGCACAGCATCCACAACAGCATCAGCAACAATCTACTCCACAGCCGCAGTCTCAGCAACAGCATCCTCAGCAGTGGTATCCCCAGAAAGGGACGCAATTTTCTCCTCAACCTGGAGCGCAGCCCCTTCAGCCTCAAACCCAGACGCCCCAGGTACTACCACCCCAGGCTCGCCAACAACAACCCCAACAACCCCAACAAGGTCAGCATCTCCAGCATCCTCAGCCTCCCGCTCAGGGCCAGGTGCAGCAACCGCAACACGTTCCGCAAGGACAAGCTGTCCCGCCTCAGCAACAGCAACGGCCTACACCACAGCCTATTGCTCAGCACCCCAATCCCCCACAGGCTCATCCCCAGCAACAGCAACCTCAAATACCTATACAAGCGCAGAGAGCCCAGCAGACCCAGCAAGCTCCACAGACCCATCAACAACCACAACCTCAACGTGTTCAATCACCCCAAATACCTCCAACTTCCCAGCAGACACAGCGGCCTCAGCAGCCGCAACCTCAACCTCAGCCTCAGCCTCAGCCTCAGACACAAGCCCAGGTGCCACGCCCTACCGCTGGCAAACCTGTCCTTGTACCTCCTCGCCATGCTGGTCAGGTCCCAACATTACAACCTCGACCAGCAACCGATGGCCAGGCTATTCAGCCGCCTCAGGTCCGTCCTCCATCTACTACCGCAGTTCCTCCTCCGACTCGTCCCATACAACCCCCTCAAGGTCAGGCTCAGCAAGTCCCTCGACAGCTCGCTTCGGCATCGCCTACACCCCCCGCGGGCATTGCAGGACCTATCGCTCCACCACAACAAAGAAGGCCTCAAGGACATCAACCGCAGCATGCGCAGCAGCGCTCTTCACCATCTGCTTCTCCTGCACCTTTGGCTTCTAAGGGCGATGGCAAATCCTACGCCTCTCCTTACATTGCACAGCCCCCTAGACCTGCCATCCCCGAGCATATTATTCGTCAAGCTGTCAATACACCGATGAAACGACTTGGCACACCATCAGCACCACAAACTCCAGTATCGGTCACTCCTACACATCTCATTCATGGTTTTGGAACAAGGTGGGCTCCCCAGTCAAGCCCATCTACACCCGGTCCTCTGGCTGCAGAGCCCCAGAGTCCCGCCTTTGAGCCGGTTAGTCCACCGCAACAGCACACTGCTTTGCCCAGCTCTGCAGGGTCAACGCCGAAGCCAGCTTTGATCAAGCAGGCGTCTAAGTCAGTTGCAAAACTTGATGCCAGTGCTACTAAGCCAAGTAGGGGACGTGTATCTCGAAGTGGTCAGCGAGGTCGGGGAGTCAGCGCCACCCCTTCCCTTACTCGATCTAGACGTAGTCAGTCTGTCCTATCACAGGTGGAAGAATCAGCTGCCCAGACATCGGAATCTGCACCTAAGATCAAAGATGAAGATGCGACTCCCAAGCCTGCTGAGGAGACGGGTGATACTACAGCAGACGAGAGTGCCCCTGGCCGCCCACAGATATTTACGCCCAGTAGCGTATCATCTCGAATCGCCAAGCGCAAGCGGCAGGATACTCCTACTGAAGTTCCACCACCAACAACACACGTTCTTTGGACTCGTGGCTTTACTAAGGTGTCGTCTTCGGCCCTGGATCAGATCTCGAGCCATCGTGACGCCAACATGTTTGCCACGGCACTTCGGGAGAAGGACGCGCCAAACTACCGCCAGATCGTGCTGCAGCCGCAGGACATAACATCCATCCGCGCTGCCATCAAACATGGGAACAAAGCTGCCGTTCAGGCTGCGGCCAGCCTGCCCGGTGGCGATCCTGGGAGCGCGCACGTATGGTTACCACGATCTGAGGAGCTCGTTCCACCGAAAGGTATAATTAATAGCGCTCAGCTCGAGCGTGAACTTGTTCACATGTTCTGCAATGCTATCATGTACAATCCTGACCCCGACCGAGGTCCAGGACCTGCATTCATGAGGCGCTCAGCAGAAGAAGAGGAGGAGATAGTAGGCTACCGCCTCGATGAGAACGGTGTGGTGAAGAACACCCGCAGCATGTTTGTCGAGGTCGAGAAACTTCTCGGCGACCTGCGCAGCGCAGAGAAGGAACGTAGTGCTCCGCCTCCATCGGTCAATAGACCAGCCAGTGTGGCTACGCCCGCGGATGAGACGGGCGACGATGATGACGATGCAGGTGATCGTGAATCGGGCGTGGGAACGGCCAAGAGAAGACGATTGGCTACAAGGGGGTGAGATTGTTATTGGGTGTACGATTGAGAGAGTTTGGAGTCTCTGAACAGATGGCTTGGATGTCCTCTGTACGCTGCAAATATGAAGGAACACCGCAGCTTGTATCATTGCTTGTGTATAGCGTCTAGAATAAGTAGTCAAAGTCCTTGTTAATTATGTAAATTTGATATCGAAATCCTGTGTATTTCATGAACCGTTGCCGCCATCCCACCAAAACTTGTGCCCTACTCCAAACGCCATTCTCTGATGAGTGCCTTCTAGTCTATTCCTCATCTAAGAGAGCCCCAAGCCCGTGATCATCAACTCATTCTAGCTTTGAAGCACCCTGGGATGTACTAGATCGATTGCTGTGGAAGCCCTTCTTTGAGCCGACGTCATCTTCCGCTGGTCTTTTGCGCGGCCAGTCGGGGCAAATGTCGATTTTATCTCTTGGAAACCACCACTCGAGAAACAGGAAGAATAGGTAGTCGACGATGACGCAGAGACAGAATAGTTTGCCGGCCCAGATACCGCAGCCGTAGTAGCGTTTGAGACGGTCGATGAGGGCAAAGTTACGTATGCGACTTCCGTTGTATCCGGATGTATCGATGCCGTAGAATTCCTCCTCGGGGATCGTGCCCGTGATGCCGTCGTAGACGCGCTCTGTGCGAAGCGCCACGTTGTCCCACGAATACATCTTCTTGACTTGATCGTGGAACTTTTCTGTGCGGATTTTACCCGCGCGTATGGCGGTGATGGCTTTACATGTCGCCTCGACGATGTCGTCCTCCTCGGGCTTGGCGAACGCCGTCATGTGTGAGGGAAGGACTTCGGGAATACCACCGACGCGAGTGCAGACGACATAGAGACCGCAACTTGCTGCCTCGACAATGACGGTGCCGAAGGCTTCAGTGAGGGAAGAGTGAAGATAGATGTGGCCTCTAATCATAACATCGCGGACTTCTTCGTGGCGGATAGGACCAATCATTTCGACACGATCTTGAAGAACGTTGGTTTCGATCATTTGCTCGAGATCGATGGCTTTAGGACCAGAACCGCCAATGATGAAGCGAGTATTCGGATGAGCTTCTAGCACACGAGGGATGGAGGCGATTAGGAGATCTGTGCCTTTGTTGTAGAAGAGTCGAGATATGACAACGATAGTTAGAACGTCATGAGGACCGAGTCTTTGAGGTTGTGGGTATGAGGATGCATCGGGGCCAAAATCGGCACCCTGAGGAGAAGAAGAGGGATAGTCTTTTGGACGAAAGTTTTCCGCAACGACGGCGTTGGGTATGACTGAGACCATCAAGGGGTCGAGAGCGCCTCGTAGGACGGTATTTTCTTTACTGTTGAAAGTTAGTGTCTCTGCATAAGAGGGATGGCAATGAATATAGAGTGTGAAAACTCACCATGTATGGCTCACACATATACTGTGATCAACATCACTCAGGATGAACTTGAGAAGCTTGTTAGTCAAGATGCTAGCGGCATCAGCGAATCCAAAAAGCGAATGATCCGTGAAAACGGTTCTCAACCCCATAGTTCTTGCATGTAAGATTCCCTCATGGCAAAGACTACTCAAGCTACCATGTCCATGAACGATCTCGATCCGTTCCCTAATGCAGATGTTTCTGAAGATGGGAAAGAAGGAAAACACCGTCGGGAAAGTAGCAGCGCGGTGGATGACGAAGAAGGGAACGTGGTAGACTTTGACACCGTTGGTGAGGTATCGAATCCCCTTGCGGTCCTCGTAGGCGTGGGTGATGACAATGACTTTGTGGCCACGGTCGACGAGTTTGGTTGCAACCTGATAGATGTGTGATTCTACACCGCCTGGCTGCGGAAAGAAGAAGTCGCTGACCATGGCGATGTTGTATGTTTTGCGAGTCATGATGGGCGATGAGTTTTTGGGGGAGGTTATCCCGTCATGACCAGAGATGTACTTGTTCTCCTATTCGAAGATGGTGTATGTGTACAAGGGGATGAGAATGAAGATACGATGAGGAGTAAGTTGTTAAAATGAAAGGGCTGAAATATACAGTCAGATATCATCCCTCATTCATCATTAAGACATAAGTGAAGCGAGTGTTTCGAGAATATCATCAAAAGCTCACGTATAAGTCAAGGTGAGTGAGTGAGTGGGTGAATGAGTGGGAGCTGTCAAAAGGTGAAAGTGGGCGAGAGCTTCCCGCCAAGGGAGACTTGGCCTACAATTAGGCGCGACCCACTGGAGCCACCGCAAATGATAAAATTAGCGGTCAGAGGTGGCAGAATCGCGATAAGATGGGAATCCACCCAAAATTTTGGGATGGACCTTTGACGCTTGACGCTTCTCGACTTATACCCCTCCATACATACTTTGTATTTTACTTGGTTTAACCTCTGTATTTCTCCTTGGACGTGGGAGTAATCGTAGGATCGGAATCATCTCGTCAACATGTATGCGAGATACGTCCCCAAGCCAAAGGGTGGCCCTACCTCTACCTCGACAGCCCAACCAACACCTCCCGCCCAGACGAATACAGACATTGCGCCGACCAACTCATTCAATTACTCGCGATATGTTCCAGGCGCAAAGCCTGCACCCCAGCCAGCGCAAGTACCTCAAGTGCAATTCTTCGACGACGAACCGAGTTCCCCCAATCCCAAAAGGAAGAGAGATGCCGTTGACGAAGCTGGCGATTCGGGAAGCAAAAAGTCCAAGACGGGTCAGAGTAGTGTAGACACTACCAAGCCCGAAGAGGATGCTCCGAAGAAGAAGAAGAGGGTTAGAAGAGGAAAGAAGAGAACGGGCGCGGCCGATGAGGCAGACGAGTATGATAGCGACACACCTGTCGCAAAGACCGAACCGTCGAAAGTTGAGGAGAAGCCGCAGCCAGATGTTCCAGTGGAAGAAAAGCAGGAGGAATTGAATGAGAAGAGCGAAAAATCAGACAAGAAAAAGAAGGAGAAGAAAACTAAGGGGGAGAAGAAGGCTAAAAAAGACAAGGTCGAAGAGAGAAAGGTCGAAACAACAGACGTAGTCAACGAAGTGTCTGAGTCGCAAGACGTCCAAATGGTCGATGCCGATACTCCCCGCGATCCTTCGCCCGTACAAATCTCGCCATCAGAACCTACCAAAACCGAGACGGAAAGGCAGGAGAAGAAGGAAAAGAAGGAGAAGAAGCGTGAAAAGAAGAAGAAACAAAAGGAGCCCGAGGAGACACCAGAAGAGACCAACGACGATGAAAGCAAACGACACAAGGCTGTTCTCGAACGCAAGACGAAATCTCTTCAACTGGCTAGCGAAATGGTTCAGGACTCGGACGACGACTCTGACATGGGTGAACTGCACGGTCTTGAACCCCTTCCTCAGCCTGAGCCTGTCTCCATCACTACCTCAAAGCCAACCTACGAGACATTACCCCCTTGGCTATCGGAACCTATCCGCGTGAAGCAAGACACCCGCACCCCATTCACAGATCTTGGCATCCTACCCAAAGCCGCGCGCGTTCTCGAGGAGAAAGGGTTCCGCGACGCTTTCGCCGTCCAGACGGCCGCGATCCCTCTTCTGTTACCGACTAGCAAACACCGCCCGGGTGACGTTCTCGTCTCTGCTGCCACTGGTTCCGGAAAGACGCTTGCGTACTCCTTACCTATTGTCCGGGATATCAGTCAGGGTCTGGTGACGAGGTTACGTGCGCTTGTTGTCCTTCCCACGCGTGAGCTTGTCAAGCAGGCGCAGGAGGCGTTCGAACTATGTGCAAAGGCATACGAGGGCGGCGATCGTAAGAGAGTGCGTGTGGGTGTCTCCGTCGGAAACCAGTCACTCAAATCCGAGCAAGAGTCCTTGGTGGATCGAGAGACGCGCTATGATCCTGAAACCTACCACAAGTTACTCGAGGAGACTCGTCAGAAAAAGCAAGCGACAGGACTAGCCCCAGCCCAAGATGCCCTTGATCCAGACTCTGAAGAGACAGACCCTCGCCTAAGTAGCATGGACGGCTACGTCGTCGACTTTACCTCAAAAGTAGACGTCCTCATCTGCACCCCTGGTCGACTGGTCGAGCACATCGAGCAAACCCCCGGCTTCAGCCTTGACTACGTCCGCTGGCTCGTCGTCGACGAAGCCGATAAGCTTCTCGCGCAGAGTTTCCAGGGCTGGCTCGAGCTGGCAATGGAGCACTTCAGGGAAACCAAATTCAGCGCTCGCGATTTCCCTGATGTGGACTTTTCTGGCGTTCGCAAGGTCATTCTCAGTGCCACCCTGACCAGAGATTTGAGTCTCTTGAGCCAGTTGGGCTTGCGACGACCGCGCTTGATTGTGCTTGAAAGCGACGATAATGCGCAGATTGCAGAGCACTCACTGCCCATATCCCTCAAGGAGTTTGCTGTCAGAGTCCATGATACCAATCTCAAGCCGTTGTATCTACTTGAGTTGCTTCAAGGTCAGCATATGCTGATTGCCAACTCTGAGGATGGAAGCATACCTGCTCCAAAGGATGAAGCTGGCCAGGACTCAGATACCAGCTCGGATGACAGCTCTGATACTAGCTCAGACTCCGATTCAGACTCGGACGCAACATCAGATACGAGCTCTGAATCTGATTCCGATTCTGACTCAAGCGCCTCAGACTCCAAACCTGCTCCTGCTGCCCGCTCGCGCAAGTCCAATATACCAGTCTCCCTCATCTTTACAAAGTCCAATGAATCCGCCCTTCGCCTTTCCCGACTCCTTGCCATCCTTGACCCGTCACTCGCCCCCCATATCGGCACTCTCACCTCGACAACCCCAACTCACATCCGCCGCAAAACCCTCCGCTCCTTTATGTCGCCAACCTCCAATATCCGCCTTCTCATCGCGTCCGATCTTGTCGCCCGTGGTATCGATCTCCCTAACCTCAATCATGTCATCAACTATGACTTACCTCCTAGTGTGGCTGGTTATGTTCATCGTGTTGGTCGTACAGCACGTGCAGGACAGTCTGGATGTGCTTGGACACTTGTGGGAGATGAGGAGAGTGGATGGTTCTGGGGTAAGATTGCTAAGGGTAATAGTGTGAAGAGAGCGCAAAAGATGGAGAGAACGAGAATTGAGGAGATGAGTGAGGACAAGGTTCAGGAGTACGAGGTTGCGCTTGAGAAGTTGGGCAAGGAAGCCGGAAGGTAGAAGATTGCATACATATGACATAGATATGATATAGAGTGTATACGGAGTGTATATAGAGTTGCTAATACCCATAGAGCAACTGATGTTTCACACTCACCAAGTCCAGTTGTCATGAGAGTGCCGCCTTGGCCATCGTGTAACCCACCTCCGAAAAAGAATTGCCAAGATTCATATCCTCCTACTCCTGACTCCAGGCATTGCGTTCCGCAATAATAGTAGGTGGGAGCTTTGAATTTTGATCGTCTCCATTCAGGGCACCATAGCTCCGGGAATGGGAGTTTTGTCGCTGGATCTGCGACTCTTGTTCAGCTTGTTCATCCTCCTCGTCTTCGTCTTCCTCGACGATTGTTCCAGATGTTAGAAGTGGTCTTCGACCCTCACCAGGCTCTGTCGACTGCCGATGACTACTACTTCCCCAGACTGCCCATCCTGGTCCGTTATTGGCTAACCAGAGGCTCAGTATCTATTTAAATCAGTCAAAAAGCGCAAGCTCGAGCATCCGAGGAAATACATACCTGCAAGAGCCCAACTGCCAAGACGACACCCAGTTCCGTACCAGAAGCTCTTCTCAATGCCCCCCTCCACCGTCCTCGGCAGGCCACAGCCCTTCCATAAGTCTGAGAACAAGTACTTGGAGCCATTCCTGGAAACGGATATGCCCTATCCTTGACCGAGTTCAAACCGCAGCACTCGAAAGCATCCTGGATTCTCCGTATGCCGCCGGCATCATGTGTACGAAACATGTGCGTCCAGGTAGTATCTAGCATACACTCGGCAACCTGTGAAGGCAAGACGCTCTCCAACAGTAGCGTTGCAAGAATAGTTGTTACGAGTGCCTGGAGGACTTGTAGTATCAGAGGTGCTAGCCGCTTAATACGAGCAGAAGATGAGAGTGATTGGCGCTTGAGGTGTTGATAGGTGAGTCCGTTGAGAGAGCCCAGAATAGGGAGCAATATGGCCAAGACTGAAAGTGATGGACGTATGGGTAGGGAAAGAGATTGACTGTAGACGTGTGCGGCTCTAGAAGACCCAATGTTAGTTTGTGATGTGAGGTCCAGGCCCCTTTCGATGAGTATCATACACAGCAATCCCAAAGAGAACAAGACTCAACTATGAATTCTTAGCAGAAGTTCTCGAGTAGCCCTCTCAATTATTATCGAACTTACAAGGAAGAATACCAAAGCAGGATTAATCATCCTGTAATCTTGATATTTTCAAGTCGTGATGTGTGCGAATGGGTGTTGTTACATGCAGTGAGAAGTTGAAAGGATGAACAGGAGACAGCAAGATGAAGTCAAGTTGAAAATTTGTATTTAGGCAGAAGAGAGGCGTCAATTCACATTTTGATTCCGACGGTGGGCAGTTGTAATATGTTGGTTGGCTGCACCTTCCAATGTCACCCCCCTGCTCCTTCATCCTCTGACAATGACGAAGTGCTTCCCCGCAAGTGGGAGGCCGGACCTGGGCGCAAGCTTACATGCAACCTCGTGACTTGATGATATCTCGAGGCCATTGTACAAACTTGGAAAGATTTGCAAGTCTCTGATTGTTCATGCATATGAATCAGAAGACCAAATGTATGGTGTTCTGCTCTAACAACCAATGGCCCCCAGAAGTATCCAGATCTAAGATTCAATTGTCTACGCTTAGACGTCACTAATCAGTTGTCTACGATGTCCGAAGCAAGTAAAACATTTATAATGGCACAATTGATTTCATTATGAAAACTGCCTGTAGGATTAAAGGGAGGGGAAAGATAAAACGAGCGTTCATAAGCCAGTATACATGAATCCATACATCCAACCAAAAATAAACAATCTTATATCCCGTGATCCGACACAACACACATTACAAGCCCGATATTACCGAGTAAACGGATCAAACACAAAATTTCCTCCATTAGTTCCATAAGCAAAGTAAACGTGAATAAAATGTCATGAAGTGACTCGCTGTAATCAACACAAGCGAGAGGTAGTAGCACAAAAGAGAGTAAGCGATAGACTCGTGCATCAAAAGCCAAACAACAAAAAACAAAAGAAAAGGAATCAGCACCATGGGTGTGGACCATAGTTATCCATGTAGCTGGGGTCAACATACCCAGGCATAACTCCATACTTGTAATCATTCTCTTCTGCCGAGTCATCCTGGACCGATGTCGACGAGCTGACTCCAGTAAGGAAGTAGGCCGACGAGTCTGATAACTCTGAAAACTCCGAAGAGTGGCCGGAGTCCGTATTGTCGACAAAAGAGTCATTCCCTAATCCCCCATCCAAGTTGAAGTTGCCTGATTCCAAGAACTCTGACATCATGTCGCCAATGAGTTCAGATTCATCAACTTCATTATTCCCTGTACCAAGAGAACCATCAGCTCCTATCAATGGAAGCTTTAGACTATCGCAGATCACACTTGGCAAATCCCGGAGTCTTTCCATGACGATACAGGCAACATCAGGTTGGACTGCATCTAGAGCCTGCTTGACTTCGTTCTCTACATGGTGCCGAATCACTGGCTCGGCCTTGTGGAACCATTCGCGAAGTACGGGTACATTCTCTGGATTGACGGCTGGTTGGGATTTGGAACGGCCAGCGGATTCGTAAACTAAGACATGTTAGTGGATGAGAGAAATTCAACGGGTAGCAACGCGAACTTACAAGGAGAAGGTATCTCGGTCGAGCCTGGCCCCAAGTTGAACAAGATGCGATACCATTCTTTCCATCTCTCCTCTGGCAACTGCTTCAGGTTCCCGCGTTTCTTGAGCTTTTCCTCTTGCTCTTGATCGAACCCATCAGCAAAGTCTCTCGTGAACAAGCTAGAATCGTTGACTGGGCAAGGTGTCTTCTCCCGCTGGTGTGCTTTGAGCTGCGATTCTTCCTTGAAGCGTTCACAACAACGGAGACACTGGAATTTGGGCAAAGCATGCCTACGACCAAGATGTTCCCTTTTCTATCATCAGTCTGTTGTTACTCTGAAACCAGTACCTTCACACTCACTTTAGTCTTGCCAGATCCCTCCATCCTGGCCCACAACAGCTTCGATGATTCTTGAACCTCTGGGGGTCAGATTGATAAAAGGGGCAAGCAAACCACGGCCGGGTATCATCTTTGGCCGTCTTGACCTTCTTCTTGTCGGTGTTTCTTCTGCAGTCTTCCTCACCATCGTCGTCCTCGCTATTGTCTCGGCCGTCGTGATGACGTTGTCTCTTTTGCCCAGAAGACCTGGACTTGTTCTTTGCCCTGATACCACATGGGGAAGATGACGATCCGGAGGCCGAATCACCACCTTCCTCATATGCATCGAGCTTTCTGTTAATGCATGTGGAGATTGCGGCCATCAAGGCGTCGACGATAGCCTTTTCACGAATGCGTCGTTCTCGGTTGATGAATTGGTCCAGACTGACCGCCGATGATGTTGTTGGCTTAGTGTTGGATCTGGAATCGGCGGCTCGGTGTCCTTGTCTGGAGGGTAAAGTCACTTTGAGGATATCTGCACAATCTTGGGCGATCTGTGTAGAGCTTCTATCGGCGGGTAGATTGACGTGGCGCCGCCTTTGGTCGGTATCAGAGTCGTTTCTCATACTATAGCATGTACAAGGAAGACTCACCTAGAGGTCGAACCTCGTTGGTCCTGAGTAGCCTCCTCCGAGGTATTGCGGGAACGGACCTTGTGTCTTTGGCTAGCAGATGGCTCCTGGAGCATGGTTAGTACGTTCAGGCAACACCTTGTTTGACTCATAGGATCTTACCGGGCTTGAGATGGGTTCGGGTGAGGAAGAGGCAGACTTGGTGCGCGATTTGGATTTTTTAACAAAGGTCTGCTCACCCGATCCTCGAGGCATGTCAGTGCTCCGGCAGCCCAGGTTAGGGTGCTTGGACTGGAAATGAGAGGAGAGGGTGAAGGGGAAGAGCTTGACGGATAGACCTGTCCGGTGAGAAGGCTTTTGTGAACGTTTACTGGAAAAGCGAGAGGTTATCTCTCGCCTTCGCTTGATGGAGAACGACTTGGCCTTGTCAACAATCGAGGGCATTTCTAAGGATACCCAACTACTTTGTGTACATTTTCGGCGTGGAGAGCACAAGATTGACGCTGAGGGTACTGTTGAAGGGATTTGATGTAGAGCTCAACGTATAGAAAGTAGTGAATTGATGCCAGTGACTGAAGTTGATGAAGAGATGTTCGACCGATGCCGCCTGAAACATCGATGATTAAATAGTTCACATAAGGGGATCAAAGTGGCATCGACACATAAACATGTACGCCATTGCGTAGTCCGCAATGGAGACATAGGACTTGATGGGCATTGCAACTGTGTGGTAAGGTAAGCAGGCTGAGAAAACCATCGACAGACACAAGTTTGATGCGAACTGCAGTGATTGCAAAAATAAGGCAAAACATCGCAGGAGTAGCGCGACTTGACCGGATCAGATGGAGTTCTTTGTTTGTTTATGTGATTCAGCCTGCATTGAGGATAGCAGTGCGAGACTAACCGCCCTCAGCAACATGCTGAGGGCCACCGGGGCATCGACAGGTCTTAGAGGTCCCGATCGTTCAATGCCATGTAAGCAAGAAAGATCAGGAAGTACATTGACCCAGCATGTACATCGACTTAGCCCTATGATGCGCGTCAATAGTCTGTGAATCATGTTAAATGTATCATGGATGTAACTGCAACTTGGGCTATCAGTTGACTAAATGCGCGTATCGAAAACGTGACCATGTTCCCCACGTCGAGCCACGAGAATTACGAATAGCCTCACTGGAGGCTGATGGGCCGCTTCATGTCGGAAGAGGCGAAGCAAGACCGATAAGAGAATTCCTGGTTAGTTCTGCTCTGCCCTGCTCTTTTCTTAGTTGATGGAACGCCCGTAAGTGGGGTGTAAAGCAGACATTATTGCATGTCCTGTGCGTTTGGAGATTGATGACGAGACAGTGGTTGGTGGTTGGGTGAGGTTGAAAGAGGAGAAAGGAAGCCTCATAAAAGATATGCGAATCGAAGGGGGGGAAATAAGGCAACCGGCGGCGGACCACCCACACATCCCTCCTTCCTCCCCATCCCCGACTTTGCGTTATTCCCTCCCCCATTTTCTCTCTCGCGTCCTGATGAATGACCCTGCCAATGTTGAACAAGTGTTCGCGCATAAGCCCGAGTTCGCAAATGTGCGTATGCATAAGATGCGATTGACGTCTCTCGTTTCGGAATTGACCTCGTAACGAGGAATTATCGTCAACCCTCTGCTGCAGTCCGCATGTGCATGACATCTTTTATCCTTTATTGCATGTAACTTGCATTGATTTGGATTGGATCAGTTGTCAACTGATACACTCTACAACTGCACAGTCTTGTCAGGGAGCTGTATCCCCTCAATCGATCGAGTGCACGACATCAAGTACGCGAGACGATGATACGATCATTACGGGTACTTTTGCTCCATGCTTTGATAAACTAAAATTCTGCTCCATATCTTCTATCGCACCCTTCCGAGCCTCAGTGGTTCAAGTGGATGTGTCGATGATCAACGAGTACAAGCATCAATGTCTCAAGATCGAATCCTCCTAAATATTTGGGGGAATTTGATTTTTTTTTTTCTTCTCCTCGATATCTATCCTTTTTTTCATCTTCGGCTATCTAATAATGCTGTAGTTATTCGAACAAGTTCTCTATATGTAATTCTCTGTTGCATTCTATGCAAGATCACCGAAGGCCAACTTTTTACAAGTAACAGGAAGAGGGTATTATGCCGAACTTGCAGTTGCCATTCTTCAAGCTATATATATGTATTACAAGTTCTGGGTTCAATTGGCATTCTATCATATCCCACTAATGGGAATCTTCCAAGTAACAGCTCGACTTTATTTAATTAGTGTCGAAATCGAAGTCTTCAAAGCGTGTTGGACTGTAGGTAATGCAAGACAAAGAGATTCACCATGATAATAGTTGAATCTTTATTCATACAATTCGGACATCTAAAAACATCAGAATTCATTAGAAGTCGATATATAATCCCCTTTTATTGAGCAGAGTGGTCGTAGAGTAGTACGAGTCAGTGATTCATTTCAGTTGAACATATTGTTTTTTAACCCAGGTATTCCCAGAACCATATCCTTGACGCCAAACAATGATGATGCCAAAAAAGAACAAGAAAAGAAAGAAAAAAGAGAAAGAAAACAACAAAAAATCCTACATCGTCATGTATACTAGCTATACATGTCATTAATACGTAGTCAGCTTTTCATCCACTATATGAAGCTTTTCTTCAGCCCAACTCCCAGGACTCGCCCCAGATCTCATTCAGATTCAACCCCAGCAGCTCCAAACTGGGATCCAGGTTAAAAGGCTGTGCAAGCTCACCCCCGATCATCCAGGGCGCTTGGTTGGGGTCCATCGGAGCTGCGGTCATGGTCGGCGTGAACGAAAACGTGGGAGTTACCGACTGGATATCAATATTAGGAAAGGCCCTGCCATGGAACTCTAGGTTCATTACCTTTGGCCGGTCATGCAGGGGTATGTTGGGCGTTGACCCGATGTTCGGGCCCGCTGCCGCGTTTATCGGCGCGCCTGGTACCTGCTCCCCATTCACAGGGGGTTCTTGGTTGGCCAGGAGCCGATAGTGTAGGTTGACGAATCGTTCCGCCGATGTCGACTTGGCCACCTCCGGTTCCTTGGTCCCCAGGTGTGCTTCGAGTAGACCCAGTGCTGCGCACATGATAGAATATCCCCATGGCTCGTTATTACCGCATCGCAGTAGTCGATCTTCCTTCATAGCAATGCACTTCTCAATCAGCTTGAGTGTGTGGTGCGAATTGATCATGATCATGTTGGTTGACCCCCTAGGTTGCAACATGGTCACACTGCAGAGGTTGATGGCAGTGGTGAGAGCATCCTCGCGAAGGAAGTTTAGTGAACGCACGCCTTGCTCGTAGAGTTTATCGTGCAAAAGAACAATATCTCGTGCTGCGTTGTAGTAGATGATCTCCGAGTACTGGTATTTGGAGTTCTGCTTCCGCAGCTTCAGATACGGCTGGTGAAGAGGAATTATGTACTGCCTCAGCTGAACGTGAAGCAGGGTGTAGGCAATCAGAGGATTCTTCTGCCCCTTGGTATTATCCAAGTCCATATCCCAGGACGGCAGCGAATCAATCTCTTGCGTCAGATCGTTTGTGTACCGAATAACTTGATCGTAGTCGATTTCAGACAGCGGACCAGTCAACAGGCGGCTGAGTTCCAGGCGCAACGGCAGACTCTGCCGTGCAAGGTTCTGAAACGAGGAGAAGGTGTATTCTTTTGAAGGTTTGGAAGGTGGAAGGACAGTTGTCGACTCGTCAAAGTCTTCGTCATCTAGGTTGCGGGGGGCATTGGTGTCATAGTGAAGCTGGCTCACAAGAGTGGGTAGGCCATGGTCAAACGATGCCTGCATGTCGAATTCCTGCACAGTGGCCCAGATACGCCTTCTCATTTCTTGGTGGAAGACTGTGATTTTGGCCGCCATATGGCTAGGTTCTCGGTGCAAGCCGACTGCGATGCCATCCTGGATAAGTGCCCCTGATCCTGTCCAGAAGCGCTTCTTTTTTATGGTGTTGACGCGCTTGCCAAGATACAGGAGGCAAGCGACTTGATAATGAATAAGACGGCGGTGCTTCTGGCTCTGCCTCTTTGACCATTCATCACAAGCCTTAATCCACCTCTCAGCCCAGTGACGGGCATTAGACATCATACCGATAAACTTAAGGTTTTCATGAGTGTGAACACAGCTGGATACAGCCATCATGGCGAGGATGAGAGCAGTGAAGGCAGCGTGTCGAGTGGTGGAGCCTGGCGCCCAGTAATCTTCGTACTCCTTGCGGAATGTCGGTATATGAACGATGCGATGAACCTGCTCAAACTGGTCCAGGTAGACATCGATAAGAGCGTCGGATTCCTCCTTGGTTGGTAAGAGAGCCTCCAATTCAGGATCGGGCTGTTCAAAATCCCTCTCTCGATCATGTTGTCGTCGCTTACGATCCTTGCGATCATGTAGGATAACAGGACGGAGCCATTCGTCGGCTGTCTCCTTCATGAAGGGACATAAACCTGTCAACTCAACAAAGGCCATGCTAGCATTGTGCGGTCCAAAGTATCGAGTTCGGAACCCTCTACCACGGAAGAAGCGCAGTTCGCCCTTCTCAGCAGACATGTTGGTGGCTTCGATCGATTCCTGGACTTCGCGAACGGACGGGTCAGGCTCGCCGTTTTGAGCTTCATCCTTGTGTGTTGTAGGGGAAGTCGTAGTGGCAGCCAGAGTACTTCCATCGAGAGACACGCCAGATCTGGTTATCTGGTTCTTAAGCTGAGCAAGCTCCAGCTCCAGCCGACGGATGCGATCATGATCTTGGCGGACAAAGTCTGAGTCGCGGGGAGACAGGCCAGTAGCGGGATCGACGAAGCGACGGGAATCGAGTTGGGCAAATGGTGGAGGCACACCAGATGAGGCATTGACAACCTCACCATTGCGAGACTCATAGCTGCAACGATCGGGCGTACCACTCTTTATGCATCGCTCGCACGGGAAACCCCTGTCGCAGGACAGTTTGCGACGACGGCATTCGAGACAACTAAGACGGACCCTCTGCCGCTTACGGGCGGGGGGTTGGCCGGAGCCGTTACGCGAGACAGACTTTCGGTCGTCGTCCGAATCCGAGGTGTCACTTCGGTCGGTCATGGCGGACGGTGCGAGGGGAGGGGGGGCGCTCGGGAGCCGAAGCCAGTAAGAACAAAACACAAATGATCAGCCTTGCCCTTGAGCTTTGGCGGGCACTGGCATTGGCAGAGGTGGTGCGGTGCGCGGGTACGTGTAACGGGCGCTGGGGGTTCGGAGTTACGAAGGGGATATGGAGTTTTGGAGGTGGGAGTGAGATAATAATAAAAATAAAATAATAAATTAAATTGGTTGTGTCGCTGGGCCAAATCTGGGGAACGGAAACCAAGGGTGTGGGAATTCGTTTATCGATCCGATCTGATAACTTCGGAGGAGAGGTTTGCGCCTAGAATTGAGTATGTCTTGACCGAGCGGAAATACGACTTGAGGAGATATTTCTTTTTGTGTGCGATCCACGTGATTGTGTGGAGGTGGGCTTGGATTGGATTGAGGGTCTTTTGGGGGAGGGAGTTGGAGGTCACACTTACTTGAGTAATCAACAGGAAGCATACGTTATAAGATGGCGACACCGTCTACTGTTGAAAAGATGAGAAATTTCAGCCAAACTGTTGTTACTGGTGGTGTTGCTTTTATTTGACTGTATCTTTTACAACGATCTCGAGCGAGCTCACCCCGCCTTGGTTGACTCAACTGCACTGTACTACCACAGGTCAAAGTGGATGCACGTCTCGGAGACCGAGCATCGTAACCGAGCAGCTGGCCTACTTGAACGAGCAGGACAGGCCATCCGTAGTGATGGACCGTCAAGGATTAGCCTGGACTTTTTAATTCCTGGTCCTAGAAGTGGCAGAGATGATGATCCATCGTGCTGGGGGCACGGTAGGAGCTATGACATGGTCCAGCAAGCATAGTGTGTGTTAACCTCAAGTACAGACCGAGTCCCTATACAGTGACTGACAAAAGCGTCCAGGGTGCCATAACTTGTTGGAAAAATGATGAACCCACCCAAATCATTCTGCATACACTCTACCATAGTATCAGTTGACTATGCATGTGATGCCGACCCCGCGTTGTTCAAGTTGTTCAAGCACCATACAGTACTAGACCAGAACTCTTAAATGTCCTGGTTATCCTCGCCGAGTAGACGTAACTTACCTATACAACATAGATGGTTTCAATTAAAACGAGTCCCGATAAGATAAACAAGAACAAACGGGCCGGGCCCTCAAAGTTGCAACGCTCATGTCTCACAGCAGTTTCTTCAACTTTCACCCCAAATACCGTTAATTACAGACAATTGATAAAAGTCAGGGGTGTCTCTACACAGGCTCCACTTTCAACCTCATGTCACAAGGGACGTTAAATTTCAACATTAATAGATTTTATTATTCCACGCTCATTCCTCGTCACATCCCGACTCCGACACCATTAGCACTTGACCAATATCCCCTTGCTACTAAGCTCTTCCAAAATGGCCTCCACCGATGATCCTCGCAAAAACCGCATCATATCTCATATGAACAATGATCATAAACGCGAACTCACCCACTACCTACGCCATTATGCCAACGTGTCCGCCAGCGCTGCCTCATCTCCTGAGATGCGCGACATGGGTCTTACTCGAATGGTGATTCGATCTCGGGATGGCAAAGACCACACTGTTGCCTTTGACCCTCCTCTTGCCAGTTGGGCCGACGCCAAAGCACGCGTCATAGAAATGGCAAACGAGTCTCGAGAGGCTCTTGGTCTGAGCGACATTGTCATCACCGAGTTCACTCCTCCTCAAGGCTTCGGTGTTTTCGTCGTGAGCTCTGTCATATTCTACTTCATTTGTGCTGCAGTATCTCCTTGGATTGTGCCCGGCACCAGGGCATGGGAGCTCTTGGACTTTGGTTTCCCCGGCGGTGCCGCTTGTTTCCGCTGGGTAGTTGACATGATTTTCTGGCCTGTCATCGGAATTCATGTCTTTGAGTGTATTCTTTTCGACCAAAGACTGCAGAAACATGGAGTCGAGAGGTTCAGCGGACTTTGGTGGACGTGGGAGATTGTGTGTTTCTTTGAAGGGTTCCCATCCTTCAAGCGTTTGAATGAGATTGTGGCCCAGAAGACAAAGGAAAAGGATTCCAAGAGGAAATGAGGAGGAAACTGGCGGTACTCTAGTTGATCCGTTATTACCTTTGTATGCGCAAGGCTCAAGAACCAACTGAAACCAACTGCCGGGTCGCCCACGAGGTTATGTTCTCCCAACCGCCATAATGCTTATCTCATCACCCTTGTGCTGCAGAAGGCCATATCAGAGAAGTTGATACACCTCTCATCCACACTTTTGTCTGGAAGTTTCTGGCAGTTGTATCGTGGGACAATTCTCCCCAAGCAAGAAAAGGGAGGCACAACTGCTCGTGACATGATAAGGATATGAGAATATGTCATAATTTGATTAAAGCAATAGCACATCTTCTTGAAGCCCTATAGTACTTCAGTTGTGTGAAAATCTATGACGCTGTAGACAAGAAGAATAAGGGTATCATCACGCTTCCATCCCAAATAAATAAGACACCAAACGTCTGTTTCCAAGACGCTTAAAAAATAACAGTTTCGTGATGCACTCTAACAAAGTAAAATAACAGTGCGTCGCGTCGTAAAACAGAATGTGAGGTAAAGATATTATAATTATCAAGACCTTTTCCGCTGTTTCCCATGCCAAATGCCGAAGCTCCAATTTTAAAACGCCGAGAATGCAAGAAAGAGAAATGGGAGAAAATAAGGAGATAATGGGAAGAGATGGGAGAGAAGACGAGGGGATAAAGATGAGAGAAAGGAAGAGACAGAAAAGGTCGAGGAGTCGTCAGGATATACAATCGCCCTACTTATGTAGAGCGGTTCTTGATCCAATTCACCAGGCCCGCAAGATCACGGCTGCCCACAAAATCGCCATAAATACAGCGTTCTTGGGCAGTTATGTCTTCCCATGGCCTGCCATGGGGGCCCATGTAGATAATGGTCTTTTTGACGACCTCCAAGACCTTATCTGTCTCCTCCTTGATCTCGTTCAGGCACCTGACTGCCTGGGCCTTGGTGAGCCGCCTGTCCTCAGCAGGCTCTACACCGATGGTAGGCCAAGATACCGGTCCCATATCGCCTGGGACACTTGCCGCTTGGGCCAACGCTGGCAGAGATGCCCTCAGGTCAGCGCCCTCAAGCTGAGAGATGCGGCCAATCATCTCGTTCTTGTTGGGCAGCATGTGTTGGAGACCGCCGGTGGCATAAGCGGCCCAGCTCCAGCCGAATACGACGGCCAAACGGTACTCCGCCAGTACCCTCTTGGTATCCTCCTCGATGACGGCCGTCTGCCGTCGGTCGCATGCTCGGGCGACGCACACCCTTCCATGCTTACTGCATTGCTCGCAGTCAGCCTCTGGGGACGATCGGATACACTTGAGCTTCTTGGCCCTGCATGTCTCGCAAGAGTCACGCCCGATACGTTGACCCTTTCGGGTTGGACGTGCTCTAGGGTTGCTGGCAGCAGCAGATACCAGAGCGGGAGCCGGGGCCGGGACCGGGACCGGCTCCCGCTCTGGTATCTG
>JABFFC010000336.1:0-15979 GCA_013623535.1 Fusarium penzigii
GTCCTGTTCTGCCTCTGAGCCTTCTTGAGGCATGAATACCTTCTTTGGGATGTGAAATTCGACAACAGGGGCCTTCCTGACCTCTTTGGAAGTCTCTGCTTCTAGAAGCTATGGCTTGTTAGTACGTGCGGCTCTACAGGTTGCGTATGATAACTTACAGTAGCATAAGAATGGTCAAGGAAGTCTTCGATATTATATGCGTGCTTGGTGAACTGTTCAGAAAGAATCTTGGTGATGGTAGCGACGTTGGGGTGATAATGCGACTGAAGTTGAACAAGCTCCCAGAGGCAGCTGTCGATGGCCTGAGTCTCCATTGGGTCAGTCTCCTCGGGGAGGAAGGGATCCTCAGCTCCCTGTTCATTGATGAGTTTCTGAACCTCGGGGTCTCGAGTCTCTCGATGGACCATAAAAGTACAGCTGGGGTGGCGCTTAAGAAGGTTGTATATCCAAGGAGCAACGAAAACGATAGCGCCAGGGGGGGCATTCAATGCCAGGCGTGCCAACCGTTTGATGAAGCTGGCAACCAGAGCGGCAGGAAGATGGGTTGAGCCAAGGAAAGTATCGAGTAGACGAAAGAACCGTGACCGATGCTTGGAGTGAAGAATGTCGCGATCGAGGAGGGAATAGAGCTTGGTGTAGAAAGAAGGATAGTCCAGGTTGCGCTCCTGAATCAAGTAAAAGACACCAGAAAGTGCCAAGAGAGACATGGAACCGCCGGCATTGTAGCAGCCGGTCAAGAAGTCGGACAATAGCTCTGGCTTTGTGAACCAGGGCGCAATGACAGTTGAGATTATGTTGAGAATACGCTTTCGCTCCTCATTTTCGCTGACGAGCGACAGCAGAGCCAACCAGGCTTCCTGACCCTGCTTTTTGTGCTGGGTTACAGAGCGAAGAGCATGGGTCTTCTTCTTTGGCTTGGGAACGTAAAAATCCTCGAGCTGGTCGGCAGATTCAGGAACACCATCCAGGGCAGACAGAAGGTTAAAGCACCTATCAAAGGATGTGACCGGTCCCTTATTCCCAGGTAGCTTTTCAATAGCATATCTACTATAAGTCAGACGAGGCCCATTCAGGTGTTTTGCAGCAGAAGGATGAACTTACTTGACAGCGTTGAAGGTGTAGTAACGGATATCGTCAAACTGCTCCACGTATTCTTCAACAAATACTTTTGTGATTTCCTCATTCTCAGTCACGAACAAAGTCGCAACAATGTCCCGAAGGAAAGCTCTCGGGAACGTATACTCCTCCTTGTCGTAAAGGTATTCACCCTCAGCTTTGAGAGTTCTCATGCAGAGAGTGAGAGCAGTTGGTGCCAGTTCCTCATCCTTTAGAATCTCCAACAGAGTCTCCTTGTACAGACCGAACTGTTCCTTCAACCAACCCACGACAACGAGATCCTTATCGGATAGAGTCTTCTTGGCAATTAGAGCACCCTGGGTGAGCAGGCGTACAAAGATTCGACAGAGGGCAACTGTTGCCAACATGCTTTCCGGTTCACCACTTGCGAATTCATTTGCAGTGGCTAGCAGTACAGTAATGTCATTGTAGTTCTTTCTTGACTCCAAGATTCCTTGCTCAAGTAGGAGAATTTTGGCGTTGGGATCCTCGGATTCATTGCTGCTGGTGGATGACCTTCGTCGCTTTGTTGGTTTTTCATTTGTAGACACTCTCTTGCGCTTGGTGCGCTCTGTTGATGGTTTGGGGGCCATTTTGGTGATGTCTTCTTTCCGAGAGGAAACAGAGGGTCAGCAGAGAATATTCTCTTTGAGACGAACTCTTAGACTTTTTGAGAATATTGAATTATTGTTGTCTCATAAAGTCATGTAAAATGTTGCTGTTGAGAGTAAAAGATCCTATGAAATCTTATTCGAACCATCAAATTTTAAACCAATCAAAAGCCAGTGACTGCAGGGACCATGTCCAGCGGTAAAAGCCCGGTATTCGAATCCAGAGGCTGAGAGTTGGAACTGTTGGTACAGTAGGATGGCTCCTTCCCCTCCGACGCCTCCAACTTGAGCAATTTACAGGTCACGTGCATTTGATTGTTGCCGAGCTAGCGCGATAAAACCTCAACCTCACTTCCAGCTCTCCGATCAACGTCAAGCCCCCAGATACCCCCATCACGAATCATCTCACAATGGCGTCACGCTTGGTCCGCAGCGCCGTCGGTACGTCCTCCAACATCGAATCTGTCCATATCTTGCCGATTCGACCTCAATTGGCCCGACGCTCACAAGTTTCGACTCGCTAACTCTCTGTCCTCGTTTCTCATACAGGCGCTCCCCTCCTCCGACCTTCCCTCGCTCGCCGAGCCGTCCCTACCATCTCCGCCGCCGCTGCGCGATACCAGAGCAATGTCCCTGCCGAGGATCCCAAGAAGAAGGCCCAGAGCATCCTCGATGCGCTCCCCGGTAACAGCATCATCAGCAAGACTGCTATCCTGAGCAGCGCCGCCGGTCTCTCCATCTACGGCCTCAGCAACGAGTACTATGTCATGAACGAGGAGACCATCATCGCCATCTGCCTTCTCTCCGTCTGGGGTGGTTTGATCAAGTACGGTGGCCCTGCCTACAAGGAGTGGGCCGAGTCTCAGAACAACAAGATCAAGAACATCCTCAACAGCGCCCGTGCCGACCACACCGAGGCCGTCCAGACCCGAATTTCCGATGTCAAGCAGATGGGCAGCGTTGTCGAGGTCACCAAGAACCTCTTTGAGGTTTCCAAGGTAATTCCGAGATGCCGTCGGACCCGATTCGGATGTGTTGATTGCTGACGACGTTTGTGTTTTATAGGAGACTGCTAAGCTCGAGGCTGAGGCTTTCGAGCTCGAGCAGAAGACCGCTCTTGCTGCTGAGGCCAAGGCCGTCCTCGAATCCTGGGTCCGATACGAGAGCCAGGTCAAGCAGCGACAGCAGAAGGAGCTCGCTCAGTCTGTCATCGCCAAGGTCCAGAAGGAGCTCGAGAACCCCAAGGTCCTGCAGCAGATTCTCCAGCAGAGCGTTGCCGACATTGAGAGTGAGTCATGACAGCGATTTGATGATAGAGGCATAGAATATATCTAACCAATTACGCAGAGATCGTTGCCTCCAAGGCTCAATAAATCCCAACAACAAGCCGCTAGAGTTTCGATTTACAGATTCCACGGTTTCCCTTTGTAAACCCCCTCCTTGTGTCATAAAAAACACGTGTGCATTAGCCGAATCAATCAAGACTTTAGTTTCAACCTCAAGCTAGAAAGTTTATAGCCGTGTGAGGTCGTCGTCGTCGTCTAGGAAGGATTCAATTGTATTTCGTTGAGCTCCTAAATCAAGTTTCAACTTTTGTAGGCCGGGTAAGATCGGAATCTCCGACATCGCCCGGTCCACATCTGCAAAATAAAACAAGATAAAAACAACAGCAATTGGATTCTCTCTTATTATAGTGATTGATACATAGTTTCATCCAGTACCACTTTCATCGAGCTCATGATGGATGTATTCTGTGGCCCAATTTGCTTTTCTCGGCAACGACAACACACTTCATTTTGTACTGTACTATAAAAAACCCGGCAGTAACTAACAGTCAATAAAGTAAATTATCAGATATCAAGAAAACTTATGGTGTATCGTCACAAAAGGAATTGTACAATTATCAACGTCGTATCCCCCAAACGCCAACCACCGTCAAGTCAAGCCCAGTCCCAACGTCGCGAGAAATCCGAGCATAAACCACCCATGAACAAAAACATTATTTCCAACCCAAGAATAGCCCCGACCTAGTAGATTGGCCGGGCTTCATTCCACTTCTTCACCTCGGGTGTCTCCTTGGATTCTGGGGACTCGGACTTGATTTCAGGACCGTGCGACATCCTACCACTGCGTCGTCGTCTCACACTATCACCGGTGACAGCAAGAGGACCGATCCACTCCCACGCTCGACCAACCTCACCACTCCTACCCTCGCGCTGGCTGGTTCGAACATTGCTGTTTTGTTCAACAACCGCTCGCACACGCTGCCAGATACGTTCTCGTTCAGAAAGGGAGTGGATGGACCGAAGCACATCGTCTCTCAGATTGGGTAGAAACAGCCAAGGGTCGTCAATGTCTTCCTCACCCAGCTCCTTTTGGCTAGCCAACCGTGCCAGGACAAGATCAACCAGTGCAGGAACCTGTGCGTTCGTTGCAACATGTCTGCGATAGCGGGCACGCATGTAAAAAACGACAAGCATAGCAGCGGTTAAAAGTCCAATTGTGAGTCGATATCTTGCCAGGCTGAGTCTGACGGAGCGCTTGAGCGCGCAGGTGAGCGGAAGGCGAGCGAGAGACGAGGACGATAGCCTTCGGTTTGGAAGATTGGGGGAACCGGCCGATCTGTAGGGTCAATAACGGATCTGGTTAGTTCATAGTCAGAAGGGTGACGTTTCGATGCCGAGGAGGAGCTGATGGCGGGCAAAGGGTAGATAGCAGGAGGGGGGAAACTTACGCTTCTGTCGCAACAACCTCGACTTCTTCTCTAGCAGTGACCTCACCGATGGCCGCAGCCCAGAGGTCATCAAATTCCTCCTTGTTCAACCTCTTGGAACGCTTGCGGCTGACGGTCTCTTTGAGCTCTCGCTCGGGGATGGCAGGAGAATCAGGCTTCTTGCCATCCTCGGTCACAAGTTCTCCACACTCAAACTGGGCTCGACGGGTTCTGAGCTCCTCGATAACCCTGTCAGCAACGGCCTGGACGCGACGCGCCTTCTCACCATCGGGTTCACAGCTAGGCGGGAAAGGTATTAGACCATTCAGAGACAAAGGATGCTCCTTGAGGATGAAGCCATCGTGACATCGGGCGGAAAAGTCACCATAGCAGAAGGCATGGGGAGGGCATTCCAGGCACTGGGGCTCAACCCAGGGGACCAAGGCGTCAGGGACTGGGAAATTTGGGGGTACGAGACTCTGAGCATGTCCTCCAGTATTACAATAGCCAACAGCGATCTGTTCCTGCCTATACCACGCCAAATATGCGCCTAGGAGGGCCGTAAAGAGTACAAGCAAGGGGCGGGTGAAGTTCGTCTTTCGTTCGACACGGCGAGTTTGCTTGCGCGGCTCAACTAACTGTGCCTCTCCCCTGCTCGCAGCCTCCTCAAGCTCAAGCTGCGCGTCAGGTGTGAACTCCTCTCCTGGTTCGAGCAGGTCGGGTGTTATAGGGCGGTACTTGAGAGGCCGTGGTGTATCTTCGTATTCATCTTGATAGCCGTCAGTTCGGCGCCTGGAAGATGCTTTAGCACTCTTGACGACCTCGTTGCCAGTCGTTCGTCGCCGGTTGGTTGGCGTCTTGCTAGCAGCCGGTGAGCTCCCGCTCTGGAAGGGGTTGTCGTAAGTGAATACGCTGTCCTCGTCATTCTGGAGGTAGCTGGGCTCTTCCTCAGGTTCTGGCTTGATCTGCGGCGTGACAGTTCTTCGCTGACGTCGCACTGATCGCGGCGCCTCGTATTCAACAGCCTCTTCTTCATCAGCGTGGGACAGTGCCCGGCTCACTGAACGAGTGCTTCGCTTGGTAGGGCTTCGATAAGGTGCAGGAGTTGAGACAACATCATCCTCATGCTTAATACGGGTTGATGCTTTTCTAGGCGACCTTGATCGACGTGTTGACTGGGGTGGAGGAGGCAGATCATAGTCATCCCATGTTCCTGTATCCTCAGGGCTTCCCGCATTCACGATACCCATGCTCGAACGCTTAGCTCGAGCTCGCTGAGCGCGAAGTTTGGGGGCCTGGGAAAGGACATGTTCCTCGACGAGTTCGACAAGCTGATTCTTTTTTGCCGTCGCGGGGTACTCGATGTTGTGGGTGACGAGAATGGACCTCAATCGCGGGATCGTCACCTTTGATGGGTCGAAACCCTCTTGCAGGTAATCTTCCATGTCTGCCATTGTGCTGGTGGTTTGCGACGTATCCAAGACAGTAGGTAGAAAGACTCGGAGAGACAGAGAGGGAGCGGGTATGAGATTATAAACAAATAAAGGGAATCAAAGAACAAGATAAATGGGTCGGCTTCTCCAGGTGCCCCGTTTATACTGTAGCAAGGTGCTACTAGTAGACAGCCAAAGATGAAGATAAGCTCATGAAGCAGATGATGTGTGAGAAAGTACAAGTCCCCGCGCCCTGTGCTGCGGCAAGTTGCGGATGAATCAAGAGAAAAAAGAGATGGGAATGTACATCTGAAAGATTCGACAGGGGAGAAGATGCCACGCAGCAAACTATGCGCAGAATGGCGGGGTTTATTTAACGGTCTCTCCTTGACAAAGAAACTCTTTCAGATGCTAGAAGCATGGACGGATGTTGATGAGAGACCCTTGACGCAATCAAAGCACTAGCGTGGTTGTCTGTGGCAACTGGAACAAAAGGAAGCAGAAATCACTTGACCTTTCAGTGTGAGGCGCACAGCCACAATATGGTTGTGCACATCCCTGTACCCAGCCGCGTCACCAGCCACATATCCATGCCGTCGATCGAACCACTTCCATGATGGCAAGGGTCGTTGTCGCTGGTCGTTGGTGAACGCAAAGTGGATGTTTCGGAAGCTATCTCGTTCCACCTCACAGCTAAAACCACATGGTTCATGTCATACTCTACAACAAAATCTACGGCTTTGACATGACCAATTGATACTCAATTCTCTTAGAAGGTCGATTAAAAAAATGTTGGCGAAACGGACCGTCGTCAGAAAATCTGGCTTCATCTGCCGAAGCTGCATTGGCCAGACTCGACGAGCATACTCTGTAACTCAAGATAAAATCTACGATGTCGTCTGTGTCGGTGGTGGTCCAGCTGGTCTTAGTCTTCTGACAGCTCTACGTAAGTTTCTCACCATACCTCGGCACAAGGCACGTTTGCTAAACCAATTATAGGCTCCAATCCCATTACTGCCGGCCTCCGAGTCGCCCTCGTCGAAGCTCAAGATCTCTCCAAAATAGCCTCTTTCAACCTCCCCCTCGATAAATTTTCCAATCGATGCAGTTCCCTGACTCCCTCTTCCGCCCAATATCTCGACAGGATAGGTGCTTGGAAGCATCTGAAGCGCGAGCGTGTGCAGGATTACCATGAGATGCAGGTGTGGGATGGAGTCACCGGCGCACGCATCGAGTTTGACTGGCCACCTGGTTCCGGGGCGGATAAGACCATTGCTTACATGTGCGAGAACCTAAACCTCACATCTGGTCTTCTCAGCAGACTGAAGGAGTTGGGAGGTGTGGAAGTCTTTGACAAGACAAAGGTCGAGAGTGTGGAACTTGGCCAGGAGACCGAAGAGTTGGACTTGAGCGAGTGGCCTATCGTCAACTTGTCGGGCGGCCAATCACTAGCAGCTAGACTCCTTATCGGAGCTGACGGGGCCAACAGTCCTGTCAGAGCCTTTGCCGGCATCAATAGCCGTGGATGGGACTATGGTCGGCACGGCGTCGTGGCTACCCTTCAGCTTGAGGGCGAGGGCTGGGGTGGTGACTTTGGCAAGATCGCCTACCAGAGATTCCTTCCAACCGGTCCTGTCGCCTTGCTGCCTCTCCCCGGAAACATTGCTTCGCTGGTCTGGTCTACAACGCCGGAGAAGGCCGCTCTTCTCAAGAGCCTCTCACCAAAGGATTTCATTGCCATGGTCAATGCCGCGTTCCGTCTTAGCCCTGTCGACATCGGCTTCATGCATAGTCTGCAAGACGGTCAGGATGAAGAACTCGCCTGGCGTAATCAGCACACACCAATCGACCCAAAGTCGGTCCCCCAGACCGTCATCGGCGTTCAAGAGGGCACCGTCGCGTCGTTCCCCCTTAAGTTCCGCCACGCAGATACCTACATTGGCGAGCGTGTGGCCCTAGTAGGCGACGCAGCGCATACCACTCATCCCCTTGCCGGCCAGGGCTTGAATCAGGGCCAGGGCGACGTTCAGAGCTTGGCCCAGACGATCGAGTACGCTGTGGCTCACGGACAGGACATTGGAACGCAACTGTCACTCGAGTCATATGCCTCGGAGAGATACACCGCCAACCACATCATTATGGGAGTTTGCGACAAGCTGCATAAACTCTACTCTGTCGAGAGTGGACCCCTGATCCCGATGCGATCCCTTGGACTCAAAGCAGTCAATGCCCTAGGACCTCTCAAGAACTTCTTTATGGAGCAGGCTTCCAGGAGCGGCTCAAAATTGCTATAACAGGACAGCGTTCTCTTGTATCTCTCTGTATAACATAGGCATGTACCAATATCCGTGTAATGCACTTTGTAGTAATAGAATCCAGTCACAGACATGATGTGATGGAGGGTAAAAAGTTTCCGTCATTTTCTACTGCACGACTACTCTGCGACATGCACGCACACGCATACACCACTCTGCTTCACTGTCTAATTCAAGCCGCAACCATTCATGGGGAGTATTTACTGCTGTCTCCCTAAGTGAGCTATGATTACAAACAAAAGAAAACCAATCAAACTTCACTGTTTTTCCCGTCTTCCGTCTACCTGTCGACCTCACCTGTTGACTCGAGTTAGCTTATGGTATACTGAGAAGAAGAGAGGAGACTTACCGAACACCAGATCCATAGTACCAATAACCGCCACGGCGTCGGCCAGCAAGTGACCCTTGGAGACGTGATCGAAACCAGACAAGTGAGCAAAACCAGGGGCACGAATGTGGCATCGGTACGGTCGCTCGCTGCCATCGCTGACAACGTAGACACCCATCTCGCCCTTGGGGGCCTCGATGGCGGAGTAGGTCTCACCAGGAGGAACGGCGTAACCCTTGGTGTAGAGGAGGAAGTGGTGGATGAGAGCCTCCATGTTCTCCTTCATGGCGGCACGGGGAGGGGGGGAGACCTTATAGTCCTCGACACGGACGGGACCAGCAGGCATCTTGTTGAGGCACTGGTGGATGATGCGGAGAGACTGTCGGAATTCCTCCATTCGGCAGAGGTATCGGTCGTAGCAGTCACCGTTGGTACCGACGGGGACGTCAAATTCAACCTGGTCGTAGGCATCGTAAGGCTGGCTCTTTCGGATGTCCCATGGTACACCGGAACCACGGAGCATGACACCGGTGAAGGAAAGGTTGAGGGCCTCAGTAGCAGGGACAACGGCGACACCCCTCAATCGCTCAATCCAGATACGGTTGTCTGTCAACATCTCCTCGGTCTCATCAATACGGTCACCGAATTGGGTAGCCCACTGGTAGATATCGTCGAGAAGGCCAACGGGGATGTCCTGGTGAACACCACCGGGACGGACATAGGCAGCGTGGAGACGAGCACCGGAGACACGCTCATAGAATTCCTGCAACAATGTCAATTCCTTTACCCTGGATAAAGGAAAGTCATACACAACCTACCATAAGCTTCTCTCGCTCCTCGAAACCCCAAAGGAAAGGAGTCAAAGCACCGACATCCATGGCATGGGAAAGGACGGACATGAGATGGTTGAGGATACGAGTGATCTCGCCAAACAGTGTTCGGATAAACTTGGCTCGCTCGGGAATCTCAACGTTGAGGAGCTTCTCAACAGCGAGAGAGAAACATTGCTCGTTGGTCATCATGGAGACGTAGTCGAGTCGGTCAAAGTAAGGGAGGGCCTGGAGGTAGGTCTTATACTCAATCAACTTCTCGGTACCTCTGTGAAGCAGACCGACGTGAGGATCGGCTCGGACAATCTCCTCGCCATTGAGCTCGAGAATCAGACGCAACACACCGTGGGCGGCAGGATGCTGAGGACCAAAGTTGACGGTGTAGTGACGAACTTTGCGGTCCTCAACCGAGTTCTCGCCGCGCGACTTTTTGGTGGCACCGGGCTTGTCGCTGGAGAAACCATAGACGTCCTTGGTAGTGTTGAAATCCTCATCGACGGGGACTAGCCTCGTGGCCTGGTGCTCGACAGCGGCATACTTTCGGTAGCAGGTCGTAGAGAAGGGGCGGGAGGCGAAAGTAGCAGGCCGGAGACACAGACGTTTGGCGCCTGTGCTGGCGAGTCTGTGAAGGGTCGCCATTTGTGATGAGAGAGTGGAGAGTATTGTCGTCGGAAGGAACGGGGAAATCGATTGACGGCCGAACTCGAGACAAGATGGAAAGGAGTCAAAGAGTCTCCCAGGAGAGGGCCTCTGGCTCGAGGTTCAATGGCTTAATTGATGGAGGGGAATTCGCCCGTTTGGTTTGTGGTTGTGCCCGTCATCTCCCGCGGTCCGACCATGTCGAGAAACTGGGAGCTTTGCTCTGGTGGTGGGTTCGGAACAACTGTTATTACGGAGGTCTGGCCAATCAGGGGTGGACTATTACTCGTCCACTTTTTACAGCACACTACTGTTCTTACATAGAAACATCACCACTTTGTGTGAAGAAATCTGTCTAATTTTCGGTAATATCAGAATTACTATCAACTAATCGTAATCGATCAATAGGTTTGGGTTAATCTATCATTCTCGCCCCTGTTCCTCCTTTCTTCTCCCGCTCTTGTTCTTTCTTCTATCTAGATTCCCTCTTATTGTCATCAGAATTGTACCCACTACCTCGGGTTTTCGAGGCGTCATTCACTCATATCAGTCTCAGCCAATCGCCACCTACAGTGAATGTTATTTTACATTGTCAATCTTGAAAGAGTGGATGGATTTGAACTATCCCTAGCGCAAGTCATCTTTCAAACATAATTTCCGGAAATCGTTAATATATTCAGCTACCTTCCACTGCACTACATCATGTGAATAGCTTCATCCACGACAAGAACACCACACAAGTCCTTCTGCCAGTACCATTACTTGACATCTCATTTGAGGTCCTCTCTCAACAAACCAAACATAAGCTCATCCAGAATCTCTCCATTCTTCTCGACAGCGCCCCTTTTTCTTCCCTCCTCTATAAATCCACACTTTCTTAATACTCTTATACTTCCATCGTTTCTCGCATATGTAAGGCCTTCCAATCTATTCAACCCAGGCCATGTACCAAACAACCACTCTGTAAACCCTTTGACTGCCTCTGTCGCATATCCCTTTCCCCATGCCCGCCTGCCCAGCCAGTAACCCAGCTCCCATGTTCTGAAGTACACATCGTTCTTGGGCATCACGCCTATGGCTCCAATGAACAAGGGCATGTCAGAAGGGTTGTCCTCGGTGTGGGGCTTGAGAAATACGCCGTTATGCTCGGGGTACGCTGTTCCAGTAGGTTTACATGCCATGGCGAGGAATGACTCGGCGTCAGAGAGGTTATATGGCGATGGGAAGCGTGCCCGCAAGTTAGCGGCTACTTCAGGATCGTTAGCTGCCAAAGCCATCGAGGATGCATCGCTGAAGAGATAACGGCGTATAATCAGACGCTCCGTCTCCAACAGTACAGTGCCGGGCTCTTCACTCGGTGGCGACGGTGATGATAAAACACCCGGTTTGGTCATGATGATTCAGTATGCCAAAGGTAAAGAATTAGCAGTCACCTGTTTCTGCTTCACAAATCTGATTTGATATGCTTGTATGTGACGTTATGAAGATATGTATGTATGTATGTGTGTACACACACATATATATATCTTTCTCTCCTCAGAGAACTATGCATATACGAGTTTTGACGTTATTGTAGCATGAGTCACAGAATCCGATAATGCTTGTCATCCTCCGTAACTACCTAAATCAAAAGTTCCGTTCGGCAAACCAGAACCGTGCAGAATCGGATCCCACACATCTGTTACCTATACTGCCCGTTACGAATCCTACTTACCCACACATCATCCTTCTCATCTATCACATCGGTTGCTGGCTATAACACTACAACTACACCTAGGGAATATACAGAATTGCCATCGCATGGTATCAAATTACTCTCCTGCTTCTAATCTAGAGTACAACTCCTCACCAACACTCCTACTGATCAAATAGAGTCTCTCTACCCCTTCCCTGCACATTTTGCAGAGGCATTACAAATGCTATATCTCTGCCTGAAAGAAAAAAAAACAGCTCAAAAACAACACTCTGCAGAACGCCTCAACCTTGACAATGGTAGTAGGTCAGTCACATAGACTGGGATATTAAAAAGAAAAAGAAAACAAAGACAAGAATGCCTCCCAAAAGCCCTCACAAGGACTCAAACGCCTGTATAAAACATGGGATGTGCTGGAAACAAGAAATACTTTTATGCGTCCCCTCGCCGTGCCATGCAACAATGCAACAAGGAATGAGATTAGGAGTGGTCTGCCAGATGACACCGACCAGTGCTTTGCAAAGAAACCATATAACGACAGTTAATGTAAACATAGGAAAAGAGTAATTTGGTTTGGAGTTGTACAAGTCTCGAGCGATTCTTGAGCATGTAATCTAGTTGTTTCGAGCAATGTTGACGCCGGGATTGACAAACGCCCGAAGTGCAATATCGCTAAAACGCCGAACAACGTTGGTCGTACCACCCGTAACTTGAGACTCATCCATGATGAACTTGGATGCGACTGCCAGTCTGTTCTTGGGGTCGCTCTCGTCAAGGTGTGACGGGAGAGCGTTGCCGTAGCTTGTATCGAAGCGAGGCGCCAACTCTCGAACAACTGCAATCGAATACAGCACATCTCGGTTTTCGCGGCCGTCCAAAAGATAACGCATCCTGGTCAACACTTCCTCTCTGGCCGCAATGGCTGCTGACGATGCCGGATTCTCTCGTGCTCGAACAAATTCGCCAAGATTGTACCAAAAGTCGAACTGGCGAACACGCTGCTGGTCGACATCATGAATGGGGGGAGTGAGGGGGTTAGAGCTCAGGTAGTCTCCGCACAACAGAGCATCCACAACTTCTACTCGCTTTTTGACTTCTCGGGGGTCACCGTCGTGAGGCAGCGTGACGGCATGGACAGGGTTGCCGGTGTCGAGTGTTTGATAAGAGGAACGAGCGAGCTCCCAGACAATTCGTGTCTCGAGAATGCCCGAATTGGCCATTTGCGCATGATCGTTGGCCCTAACAGCTTCCAGAATTCTGAGGAATGACGCCATCAAGTTGATCAATCGGGGGTCCCTTGAAAACGACATTTTTCCATTCTCGGTAAAATAGTACCAGGATGTTTCAAAGAATGAGCTGAGGCCCGGTGCATACATTTCGTGGTATACCTTTGTGACCTCATTGAGAGTCTGTTCGTCGTGAACAACCTGCTGGAGGGGCGGGGTCGTTCCCAGCAGGTCAATGATCTCGTCGATTTTCATCTTCTTGGCTGCAAGAAAACACGCGTGAGCAGATATTCTCCCAGCAGAAGCAAACGACGAACAAACAAAGGGGGAAAATCAAGCATAGTAGGGGGCGCCACCTCTGAGATGAAAGCTGTTGCTGGCCAGAGGCTTCGTGTCTAGCTGTCTCGAGCTGTCTTGGTTTATAGACGAAGAAAGAGTATGTATCGAGGGATCTACCGAGATCTGGTGCTCGTAGCTAGGCTCGTTCTTGACGGGCGTCGAAGAGGCGGTGGAGAGGTTCGAGTCGTAGGTGATCGACGTGAGGGGAGGGTTTGTGATCGAGGTAGAAGTATGCGTGGTCGCGTATGAGCTTGGTAGCATCGACGGCTGGTTGCCGTATGAGTTGGTAGCTCGGGCGGTGAGGGCAGCGGTCGATATGGTTGATGAGGGGATCGACGACGGTACAGAGCTGGGCACGGCGGGGGAGGTTCGTTGATTTAATGGAGCTGGCTGGATGTTCGAGGCAGATTGACCACCTGGTTGCTGTCGGAAGATGGGGTCGTATCCTAAACATTCGCGTTTCGATTTTTTGCAATTGTTGCAGGTGGGATGTGTTTCGTCGCACTGGGAGAGGAATATGTTAGAAGACGGATTGGTGGGTGTTGGGCATCTCCACCCATAAATAAACAGACGAGACGAGGGGCAGGAATTAGTCAAGGCGATTCGTTCGTCGAAGAAACCGCGATGTGAGGCGCATTTGCAGCAAACGCCACGCCTAGGCCCGCAAACTTGAATACATAATTCAACAACGTTGAAAAGAAAGGATTAGCTGGTAACAACGGGAGACGGCAGATCCAAGGTGGCTCAAGACGTTGCATGGTTCAACTTGTGAGGACAAAGCCTCTCCTCTCCCCCTCCTCATATGAAATCGGCACCCTGAGACTTCATATGGTACTGCGCATAGCGGAGGAGAGAAAGGCTATCAACACGGCCTGTTTGCATGCCTTGCAAGTGATCCTTGTCAACTGTTCTTCGCAGTTGGGTCATAGTCGCATCGTAGCTTATTGCGTTCAAGCTGACCATGCCCGCCAATTCACCCCAGCTCGATGCCCGCCCCCAAAGTTCCAGGTTGTTTAATGGTAAGAAAAAGCTCGAGACTATCGAACAGTATACAAAAACAGGATTGCTGCTCACCTTGATTCTACGTTTTCGACACGTCAAGCATCCAGTTTTGGTCCGGCGCTTGATTTCCTGTCAACAATAAAAAAAACCAGCGTCAGCCACATGGCCACGAAGACTTCACTTCCCTTCTTATAGCCGCTTTGGGTCTCATGGCTACAACATTCGCTAACATACCTTCTTTGGCCCGCGATGACCCAGCAGTCGAGGATCGTGAGGCAAGGTGTACCGAGCCATAGGGTCTGAAGGCAAGGCGTATCCACTCCCAAGAGGCATTCCATGGTGTCCGTAGTATGGCATTCCTCCCGCGCCTGGTGCTAAAGGCATATTCAGAGACATGTTCTGTGTACTTGGCAGAGATGGTCCTGGTTGAGGCTGTACCGAGTCCATTGTTCGCATACTCGGCAACGACATGACATTGCTTCCCACCGGTGTTGGGCTTGGCCGGTAGGTATCAACCGGCTGGCTCGTCACAGTGGGATAGGCACCATATTGGCTGGGAGTTGAGCCGACCGGTGTTCCATACTGTGTCGAGCCTTGGTAGTTCATCGGCAGGCCATGGGGAGCTCCCGGATGCTGACCAGACATTTCTGGCTTCGAGTCTGGTGCAGATACAGCATCAGTGGCCTGGCTGTCACCGTTCTGCTGAGGTGTCGTGACCACAGCAATCAAAGGGGCCGGCGTAGGCGTATGTGCAGGAGGAGGAGCGGAAGAGGAAGCGACGGGGTCGGCAGAAGCGGGAGGCACGGAGACGGCTGGCGCGATCGAGGCGGTCGGATTGTCCACAGAGGTCGACGGCCGAGGTAGCGGAGGAAGAGGACCAGGAGACGCAGCGATTGCCGCAGTCAACGACGGCAGAGTTGTCTCGACTGAGGTTGTTGCGGTGGCGGACGTGGAAGGGATGGTTGGTGAAATGGTAGGAAGCGCGATGGCCGCAAGCAAAGGCGAGACTGTCACTGCAGAAGCTGAGGTTGAGGTTGAAGCTAAGGATGCTTCTGCTGTTGTCGTTGGAGCCGAGGCGGGAGGGATACTGGAAGAGTCGTGGTGACTCTGCCCATGGTCGTCTTGAGCCATCTTGTTTTTAATTAGAAAATTTTATGGAGCCTCGAGGAAAGAATCAGGAAGAACGGAGGGTGACCGGGGGGGAGACGCGACCCTGGACCACGGAGGAGAGCTCTGGTGGCGGACAGGGAAGACTGGACAGCTACCAGGGCGTGGCAGGGGAGGAGTAGGTTTTGAGAGGAGCAGCTCCGGAACCAGGGCCGAGGAGAAGCAGCGGGGCCGTTACAAGACGATCGAAGCTATCGCCGGCGTGACACGGTTCGGTGCAGCGCAATGCGACGGCGGGTACGGTGATGATCGAGGTTTAGTCGGCCGCTATAGGGAGGGCGGCCGAGAATGAGAGTCCAGCAGAGGAAGGTCGAGGAGGAGGAGGAGGAGGAGGAAATTCGAAGGCGCCAAGGACGGGGAGCTTGAAATGGACATGCAGATAAGGTTGATCTGTAGCTGTTGTACTCAGACATTGAAGTCACTGCCCCTGTCTGGCTGCGCCGGGTAAGTGGTAGTGGTAAGAGTGGTGGATGTGGTATTAGGATTGGTATTAGGATTATATTGGGGTGGTGTTGGCCGTGGCTCGTGGCCGAGGATTGTAAGTTTTTGGTGGGTACACACCCGGAC
>JABFFC010000337.1:0-13528 GCA_013623535.1 Fusarium penzigii
GTGTTTTCCCCCCCAAAGACCATCAAACTCTCTACCACTTCACATTGTTCTTCACTCTCACATTCCCTAACTTTTTCCAACTTGTGACATTCCTTTCTTTTTTTCTGTCTTTCTTGTTTTCTAGCTCTGCTGTTTCAAACGACCCATCATTCCATTATACGACAACCTCACAGCTTTTGCTCTTACAACCACTCCAGGGCATCATGGCAATTTACTCAGATGCCCCCGATGCCCGTCCCTTTAGTCAAGATAAACCCACACTCCTGGTCTCGTGGTGGATAACCATCTTCTGCTACGCCATTATCCTTCTTCGTCTCTCTGGTCGTTATGTGCGTGTCGAGAAGCTCCTCCGCGAGGACAAGATCTGCGCCGTCGCTCTTTTGCCCATGCTGCTGAGGGCCGTCTGTGTGCACTTTGTGTTAAAGTACGGGACGAACAATGTCAACCTCGACAGCTTGGACCTCTCCCAGGATGATATTGATAAGAGGATTATGGGAAGTCGTCTTGTCATGGCGAGTCGAGTATTCTATGCTTGCGTGTAAGTCACCCACTCATTACCCTACCCCATGAACAAAGCAAAGCAAATATGACTGACTGACGACACAGACTCTGGATTCTCAAGTTCACCACTCTCGAATTCTTTGACCGTCTCGCCGGCGCAACTCGCCGCAAGTCCCACGCAGTCATGATTATCGCTATGCGCGTCGCCCTGATTGTCACTTTCATCGCTGCCCTCGTCAGCGACCTAGCTGAATGTCAACCCTTTCCTCACTACTGGCAGGTCACTCCCGACCCCGGAGGCAAATGCCGTCAGGGTTTCGCCCAGATGATCACCATGGGAGCCTGCAACGTCATCACCGACCTTATCCTCATCGCCTTCCCCATCCCTATCATTCTATCCACCCAGATCGCCACCAAGCGCAAGGTTCTTCTAGTCCTACTCTTCAGTCTCGGTCTTCTCACCGTCGGCATCACACTCTACCGCATCCCTCGCATCATCCAAGCCAACGGAAGCCAAGTTGTCCGCACCATGTGGGCATCAGTCGAGATCCTCGCTGCCACCGGCGTGGGCAACACCGTCGCTCTCGGATCCTTCCTTCGCGACAGTGGTGTCAAGCGCAAGAAGTTCAAGGGTTCCAACAGCTACTCCGGCTACTCTGGCTCCCGCTCGCAGTCCATGCCCACCAAGCTCACACGCGGTACCGTGCGCAGCAACTGGGAGGAGGAGAGCGACGATGGGAAGGCCGTCAAGACGACGGAGGGCATCTGGGCGGGGAGTGCATCCCACACGACAACAGACTCCATCTCCAAGGATGACGATCTGCGTAAATCCAGTGACAGGCCTGTAAGTCCGACGCAGAGCCACGACTCGCTGATCACGAGAGATCATCTCCAAGGGTCGGTGGAGATTGGCCGCGAAGGGTTTCCGTATAAGCCTCCATCAGCAGTGATTGCGGGGGTGAGGGAAGTCCAGAGACGGGATGGCAATTAGCGATGTTTTCTACGTTCTTTCATTTAAATCTACTTTTCTAATGTATATTATTTCACGGTGAATGCTTGGGTATATTGGGTATGATGTCTGGTTACTGTGGATATGACTGAGGACATGCATGAATTGCATAATGGGATTCATATGATTTGTGAATAGATGATGACCGAATAAACCACTGAATACGAATATCACCAATGACACCATGAAACCCCGTGTACACACTGGACGTATTGTACAGCACTGTAACATTTATCTCCACAACATCGTCGACCTCCACCAAATCCACTTCTTCTCATCTCATCCAGACGCACAAGCTTCCGCAGAGACAAGGCATTTGCATCTGTATTGCATTGATCAATTATTTCCCCATGCCCACTTCTTCTCATCTCATCGCCCCATCCCATCAAATCTCCCTGTTGACCCTTTTTCCAGCAGACGAAGACAAACCCCAGGGTTTCCTGTATTCATTGTACGTAATGACAAGTCCAAAACAACACCACCGGACGACTTCCCCGATCACAAAGTTATCAAAGCGTCTTTTCTATGGAGTCATTTCTTTTTTTCTCTACTTCCATCCCCCGCAAATCGCAAGCCACCCCTTTTTTTTTCTCTCTCTTTTCTTTTCCTCCTCTTTTCCTGTTCCTGTTCAGCCGTGGAAAAAGTCGTTATCAAGAAGTCAAAATTCATCTACGCCTTCACAACCAAGCCATTTTCTTCACAAGTAGGACCGAACAGCTGGGTGGATAGTCTAGAAGCTAGCAGTCCATCCTTGTTTAAGCCTCATGATGAACCACCTACGAGACGAGGCGCCTCATCAGGGATATAGTCTACACAAAACCACCTCCCTAATCTGGACGACCGTTCTCGGGGAGGAACATGAATTAGTGTAGCCGAGGGGGTGCGTCTGTGTGTCTGTGTGTCTTGAGTCTGCGTCCGTGTCAGCCTTTGACATGATTGATAGTCGTAGTGTAGTGTAGTGTGGTGACAACTGAGAACAGGGCGTCCAACCAGAAGAAATGAACTAGAACCATGGAAGGATTCCAGCGGGTTTCAACTTTGGCTTGAACTAACGTGTAGCGTAGCGTAGTGTCAGTAACCGCGGCTATCCAAGGGTGTGTTTGTGTGTGTGCGTGTGAGTGTGTGTGTGAAATGGGTCAAGGGGGTGTGGATTCTTTCATGATTGCCCGTAATTGACACTACAGCCCGGAGGCCCGGAACATAGACTGGGACAAAACTGACGCTATTCACGATATGATACTCAGTAAAAGCATAGCCGCGATCAAGAGCTGAACAACCAAGAAGTAATATCTCTTGTATTAAGCTCCTCTCAATGGTTTCTGCCTTCTCTTTACTTCGATTAAATTAAATCGCCTATCTTGTAGACCCCCATTCTCATCGTCACACCCCCCTTCTTCAATACTACGTATCATGACTGACAAAATCGTCCGAGTGTCTTTTGTATAAGTGGAGAGTGAGGAGAGAGAGAGAGCTTCAGGCATCCCCATCTCCATCCCCATCCCGCAGTTGACTTTTGTAATTAGTCATGGCAATTGCTTCTCAGCCTGTGCTGATCATTGTTTTTTCTTGCTGAGAATACATAATATACATAGACCCTTAGCCCCGTTTCCATTAAACATGTTCCTCTTATCTTTTTGTGTGATTTCTCATCATACACCACAACAGGTATATCTACAACTCCAGCATATACAAGCCGTTTGCTTCAACACGTTCTGGAGGAACATTGAACTGATTTCACAGATCAATCAATCCACATCGTCACTTCTCCTTCACTCTTTACTATCTTATATCTTATTGTTTAATAAATCCCTCAATTCTACATCCTACCTGATCATCCCACTTTATCACCATCTTCAATCATCAAACACGAATCAATAAAAAAAAAAAAGAGAACGCCACTATCCGTGCTCTTCTTCCTCTTTTTTCTACCTTCCCTCTTCATAATCCCTGTTGAGCCTCTTTTTTAACGCCCCCTTCTATACTTTGTTCTTTTATTCTTTTGCGTCTGTTCCTGGAAGTGTTCTCGAACGTTTTTATACACCACTATTTCCTACCAGTATTTAACAACAACAACAACAACACCTTTTTATTTCATTGGGGAATTAAGAGAGCAGTCAGAAAAGAAAAAGAGGGTTTATAAACCAACCATTCATTATCTACGTCACATAAACAACAGTCACTTCCAATCTTGCATTGATTGTGACATATCTCTTTTATTCCTTTCTTCCCCAGTTTATTTTTTACTTTTTCCCTTCTCTTCATCCCACCTCGTCATTTTTCTCTCTCTCTTTGTAAACCCTCCCAAAACTTCATCATGAAGGGCGACATCGTCCTAACTCGCGACGTCGAAGTCGTCGAGATGAAAGACCTCGGCAACGGTTCTGGTTCCGAGGACAAAGGCACAACATGGAATATTTCAGCGCCCAGACCAAAACCTTCAAGGGAACCCACGGACTGGGTCGACAGTTTTCGTCGTGCTGAGCGAAGACCGCTGAAAAGTCGTGATGGCGGTTATCAGCCTACAGATATTCCGAGCATTCCGGGGGAGAGGCATTATGATTTGAGAGCGGCGAATGCAAAGACGGCGAATACGGCTTTGGCGAGGGAGTTGAAGGGAAGACATTTACAGATGATTGCTTTTGGCGGTGCGATTGGTGAGTGTCATGATCTCGTTGTCATATCCTCTCTGTGCTATTAACGACAGACAACACATTTTGCGCTTACTTCTACATCTTCACACTGCTAACACTCCCCAGGAACCGGTCTCTTTGTCGCATCAGGCGCCTCCCTCTACAGAGGTGGCCCAGCCAGCGTCCTCATCTCCTACCTCCTCATCGGCGCCATGCAATACTGTACCATGCAATCCCTCGGCGAACTCTGCGTCGTGTTTCCCATCGCCGGTTCATTCTCCGCCTTTTCCACCCGATTTCTTGATCCTTCATGGGGATTTGCTATGGGTTGGAAGTGAGTTCAACCCCCCTTCTTGTATTAGCATACAACTAACCGGTACAAGTTACTGTCTGCAATGGCTTTTCATCCTGCCTCTTGAGATCATCGCCGGTGCCTTCACGATAACATACTGGAACGAACATCTCAGCAAGGCCATTTTCGTCACCATCTTTCTCTTGACCATCATCATCATCAACCTGTTCGGTGTAAAAGCATACGGCGAAGCTGAATTCGTCTTTTCAATCATCAAAGTCACAGCCGTCATTGGATTCATGTATGCCTCTCTCCCTTCTCGACTTTATCACCCACTAACATCACAGTCTTCTCGCCATTGTCATCAACATCGGCGGTGAGCCCGAGACTGGCTATATAGGTGGCCAGTACTGGCGTAATCCCGGCCCCTTCAACAACGGCTTCAAAGGCTTCTGCTCCGTCCTCGTCACCTCATCCTTTTCCTTCACCGGTACAGAATTAATCGGTCTCGCTGCTGCCGAGACGGCCAACCCCCGCAAGTCCCTCCCCACGGCCATCAAGCAGGTCTTTTGGCGCATCACCATCTTCTACATCGTCGCTCTTATGCTTGTCGGTCTTCTCGTCCCGTCTAACGAGCCCCGTCTTATGGGTGGCGAGAACGTCGCCGATGCTTCTGCCAGTCCCTTTGTCATTGCCATTGAGAGCGCAGGTGCTACTATTCTCCCAAGTGTTATGAACGCCATTATCCTGGTTGCCGTAATTAGCGTCGGTAACTCTGCTGTTTTTGGTTCCTCGCGAACCCTCGCTGCTTTGGCTGAGCAGTCTCATGCGCCTCACATCTTTTCCTACGTCGACAAGCAGGGTCGTCCCCTTGTCGCTATTCTCTTCGCCTCCTCTATCGGTCTGATGGCTTTCCTTGCAGACCTCAAGATCCACGATGCCATCTTCAACTGGCTCCTTTCCATCAGCGCTCTTAGCACCCTCTTTACCTGGGCCAGTATCTGTCTCTGCCATATTCGCTTCCGTCAAGCCTGGGCTTATGACTCTCGTCCCCTTGAACAGCTTCCCTTCAAGTCACACGTCGGTACTATTGGTTCCTGGATCGCATTCGCCGGCTACGTCCTCGTTCTCATCTCCCAGATCTGGATCGCCGTGTCTCCTATCCAAGTCCCTAACATGGACACCAGTCCATCCGGCATGGTCAAGAACTTTTTCCTTCGAATCATGGCCATTCCCATTGTTCTAGTCTTTTACATCTGTCATAAGATCTGGTACCGCACCAAGTTTGTGCGTGTTAGCGAGATGGATATTGAGACCGGTCGAAGATATTTCCGTGTACACATTATCAGCGAGCAAGAGCGCGAGGCACGCTTGGGCTGGCCGATGTGGAAGAAGGCCTATCGACTTCTCTGCTAGTTTTTTATATTGTTTTTTTTGAATCATGACTTTTAGTCGAGTGCTCTGCACTTTGTACATGTAGAACTGAAAGCAATGGCGTTAAGGCGGGAAGGGAATATACATCATGTAATGATAGCAGATTAATACAGACTCTATTAGATGTAGAATATCACAAATCATTTGTCACATCCTACATTCAATCTCCACTTGTTCTTGTATCAAAGGTTGAGTTTGGTAATATCGTCCGACCGATGCCCACGGGAACTAATGCAAATGTTGTCAACTTGAGTCTATGTTTGTTCTAGTGTCATAATCCTGACCACCATGATGAAATACTATCTACGGCTTGACGTGAAAATGATAACGTTATATTTACTGATGAATATAAAATATCGATTTTCGCAGAGTGTAGGTTGAATAAACATCTGTGTAACCCATTCCCTTGCCCAATATCGAACTACTCCAGACTGTCCGACTCAAGATGCCTGAACCCGTCATCATCAACACTAGTGACTACACATCCAAGCAACCCTCATCCTTCCCTGACCCAACCCACGGCACGACTACATGGCACACCCTCCTCTCGTCCCCTCTCACCAACACCACCAGTCTTAGCAGCGGCGTCGCCATCTGTCCTTCCAACGGGTCCCTCTCTCTCCATCGACACAAGCAAGCCGAGATCTACTACGTCTTGTCAGGAAGTGGCGAGGTGGAGATTGAAGGGAAGAGAGTCAAGGTTGGAGCTGATACCGTCTTGTGGATTCCGGGGGATGCTGAGCATGGTGTTTTCTGTGGTGAGGGGGAGGAGTTGAAGTGGTTTTATGTCTTTCCAGAGGGCAGTTTCGAGGATGTTGTTTACAGGTTTAGTTAGGTTGGTGTTTACGGTTCGGGAAATTGATTGCCAGGTGCGATCGATCTTTGAGAGTTTCGGAAGAGATATGGCATAGCAATATTATGCACGGTCGTGTATTCAAAGCGATTCCATGCCCGACGGACGATAAAGGGATTGAGTCGACTGTGTTTGTATAGACAACTTCTGCCGGCGGCTCTACAGCAAAGCATCAACTACTGCTATTTGCGTTAGTCAAACAATTCAGCAACTCAAGTAGTCCATCTGACTGCTTGTAAAGATAGCAAGTCTTTTATCATGGTAATACTCTTCTGTCAGGTGGCATGATATGTCTCTTAGAGGGATCTCCAGAGGAGCGAGGGTACTGTGGAGACATCTGATGAGAGCAAATATAATTTTATCTCCTAATGCAGTATACAAGTGCCATACTATTCACTTGGGAAAAATCATGTCGTTCAAATTTGATCATGTACAGTAACATCCTGTAGAAGGACCTCTTCGAGTTCTCAACACCCATGTTGAGCTCCGAAATGGCCCCACATGAAGCTTTTCTTGACGTAACTGCAGCTTCAACTTTCTTCCCTTCATCAACAAACCCCCCAAACCCCAACCAATTGCGCACATCAATACCCAGCACCGCAACCATGGACGGTCTGGACGAGTTTGAAAAGACTCTTGCCGCAGAAAAGGCAGAGCGTGAACGTTCAGAACGCGATCACGCAGAACGACGACATCGTAAACACAGGCATCACCATCGACATGAATCGGATCGCGACAGAGACAGAGAGCGCGATAGGGACAGGGATAAAGACAGGGACAGAGACAGAGATCACGACAAGGATAGACACAGAGAAAAGGATGGCCACAGGCATCGCCGACACCACGATGATGAAGACGACGAACACAGGCGCAAACGCACCCGTCACTCACGCGATGACGACCACCATCGCTCACGACATCACCGTGACGAGCACCGCAAATCAATCGACCAGAAAGAAGATCTACCATTACCAGACGAAGAAAAGGCTCCACAGGAAGACGCTGTCGAAAGATCAAAGCCTCTTGTTCGCGATTCCTGGATGACAGCACCCTCCTCCATCGACGTCGATTACATCCATCGCCAGGAAAAGACCGAGGCGCCGCCGCCGCCGCCGGAACCGAAACGCATCGTTTCAAAACGTGAGATTAATACATACATCGAAGATCTCAATCAGGGAAAGACTCTTGAAGAGCTCGACATTCCCGCCGAGCGAACAGTCGAGTACACCTTTGGAGACGCCGGTTCCTCATGGCGCATGACAAAACTCAAAGCTGTCTACACAGCAGCCGAGGAAAGCGGTCGCTCGGTCGATGATGTAGCATTAGAACGCTTCGGTAATCTCCAGGATTTCGACGACGCTCGCGAAGAGAAGGAAGAGGTGGAACGGGCAAAGATCTACGGTAAAGGCTACAAGATGCGTGAGAAGCCATCTGGCGAGCTCTACCAGGAGAGATTGAAGAACCAGCGAAAAAACGAGCCGCCACCATCGGAGCCAGAACAGGGCACCATTATCCCAGACGAGAACCCTCAACCCGTCGCTGCAGTCGACCAAACCACTCTCAACCGTCTTCGCGCCCAGATGATGAAGGCCAAACTCCGCCGTGCCCCCAATGTAGCTCAACTCGAAGAAGAATACAACCGCGCCGTCGCCAACTTCTCCGCTGCTCCTCGTAACCCAGAAGCCGTCGTCCTCAGCGTAATGGACAACCGTCAACTCGCTGGCAATCGCGCCGAGGCCAAAGCCATCACCAACAAGCGAGGTCGCGAGAGGGGCAACGTCGAGGAAAACACAGAGATGACCATTGAGGACATGGTTCGTGAGGAGCGTCGCACAAAGGGCCAGGCAGGCGGCGAAGGGCTACGCATGGCTGAGCGCATCGCAAAGGACGGGAAATTCGATAACGACCTTGAGTACATGGACGAGAACGCAGAGAAACTCGCCCGTCGTATTCACAAATCAGACATGAACCTCAAAAACATGGCCGTCTCGGAATTCCAGAAAATGTCCCGCGCCCTCGACAACTGTCCCCTCTGCCACCACGAAGACAAGAACCAACCCCCCATCGCACCCGTCGTCGCCCTCGGAACCCGCGTCTTCCTCACCCTTGCCACGGAGCCTGAAATCTCCCCCGGCGGCGCCGTCATCGCTCCCTTGTCTCATCGCACCAACCTCCTCGAATGCGACGACGACGAGTGGGAGGAGATCCGCAACTTTATGAAGAGCCTGACGCGCATGTACCACGATCAGGGTCGGGAGGTCGTCTTTTACGAGAACGCTGCGAACCCACAGCGTCGTCTCCACGCAGCCATGGTCGCCGTTCCCATCCCCTACGAAGAGGGCGCAACCGCACCGGCGTACTTCCGCGAGGCCTTCCTCTCCTCCGACGAGGAATGGTCCCAGCATCGTAAAATCATCGACACAGCCGCCAAAGCCCGCGACGGCATGGGCCGGTCCGCCTTCCGAAGATGTCTGGCAAAGGAGATGCCCTACTTCCATGTATGGTTCACGCTAGACGGTGGTATGGGCCACGTCGTCGAAGATACGGGTCGATGGCCAAAGGGCGATCTATTCGCGAGAGAGGTGCTAGGTGGGATTGTAGATGCCGAACCACATATTATAAAGAAACAAGGACGCTGGACGAAAGGTGATCCAAGAGTAGAGGGGTTCAAAAAGGGATGGAGAAAGTTTGACTGGACGCGAATGTTGGCCACGGAAGCACAATGAACGGGAATGATGTATCAAAAGACACAATCGACTGTCAGTTAACTTTTTTTTTGTGTCATGAATCCTAGATTAAAAAACTACATCTAATATTGACATTTGCGAGGATACATTCCCAGAAACCAAAAAAAAAATATTCGTACAGCTGATGTATCCCAACTCATAACTACATCCAAGGGTATTAACAAAAGGAAAAGAAAAGAAGCACTCCCCGCTCAGGAGCTAATTATTAGTCAATCAAAAGGGGGTATAAGAAATAAAAATCTAACCACCTCATCTGCCCAACGTCCCCCTTCTACCTCTCTCCCTCTTCCCCTCTGACCCCGTAACCTTCATCCAATCCTCCCACTCCTTGCTCATCTCCATGAGCACCGAACCCATCACGCTCGCACTGGCCATGAGACCGTGGCCTTCGCCCTCCAGCACCCTAACCTCACATCTGCGCATCGTCTTACCGAGCCACTTGACGTTATCAACGGGTACGCGCGTATCCCTACTGCCGTGGTGGATGACGACGGGACGGGTGATGTCGACGTAGCGGAAGCCGATTGTGTGACGACGTTCGAGACAGACGAGGAGGTCGACGGCTGGGTTGGCGCCTGTGGTGGCTAGCTCCCAGATGGCGTGGGTGAGACGGAGATCGTATGTCATCTGCCGTTCCTTGTCCGCAATGGGATCCGTGGGGGAGTGCATAGGTGTTTCGCTTGTTCTGTGAGAAGGATGTATTCTATCCATCGTCTCCGAAACGTTGGGTGGTTCCAGCCCGGTATCTCCATGACCGTCTGATTTCCCATAGTCACGTCCAACATTCTCCTTATCCAAGCTTGGGGTAACGTTTCTGTGCCCGTTTGTGCTCTCCCGTCCGTTCGTGTTCGACTTTCGTTTCGTTCTTCGAGGGTTCTTGGGTAGTGAGCTGGTGATGGAGCTGCTCGTGGCGGTCATGAAACTGCTGTTTGCAGCCTTGAGGATCGGCGTGGGGAGTGCGCGGAGGATGCGCTGCGATGTGGGGATGGCGTTGGTGGGAGGAAGGGTCTGCGATGTTCCGAAGACGTTCATCTGGGATGGGGGGATCCAAGGGGCTAGGAGGTGAATCCTGCCTCGAATGTGCTGGGGCATCCGTAGTGCTGTAGCCAAGGCGTAGATGGCGCCGGCAGAGTGGGCTAGGATGGAAAACTTGGTGATTTTGAGAGCTTGACAAATGGCGTATACATCATCTAACAATGTCAGTACAATGCGCAAAGAAGAGGATGTTAGTCTTACCTGGCCAACCAAGGGGCGTGGCCGTGCCATCTGAATACGGCTCACTATCTCCAACACCAGGGCGGTCAGGAGTAATCAATCTCAACTTGAGAGTCAAGGCGAGCTCATCATAGAAGGCAGTGATGTATCTTGTCAAGCCCATTCCAACACAGCAAAACACAGCCGAGCCTTCCGAGTCACCAACCTCGGAGAATGAAATAACACGACCGGTCTGAGGATGCTTAATCTTTTGGGATAGGCGAGGCGAGCAGAGGTATGATTCAACAGCGTCGTCGATTGAATCAGCAGACTGAGGCCGGTCGTATAGCACAGATGATGTGCTATGTATGGGTTGAGGGCTTGGAGTCTCGCGGGATCGATCGTCACGGGGGCCAAGGGTTTCTGAAAGTCGCTTGAGTCGAGAGCTACTTCGTTTAACCCGCAGGCCATCTGGTGGTATGGGGCTCTGTTGTCCTGATTTCCGTCTTCCATGTCGATCGCTGCTCTGGTCCCGACGTCGGTTCTGCGCAACGGCTGGGAACGGTGCGCCATCGTCATCGTCATCGTCGTCGAGGAAATGGTCGTCCTGGCTTACATCAAGGAAACTTCGGCCGGCTACACTCTTGTTCTTTTTGGGTGAAATATCGCTGAGGCCGTAAATGGGAGAGGTCGTAGCGGATCGCAACCTATCATTGTAAACGGGTGATGTGGTGTAGGATCTGTTGTTGTCATGAAAGGTCGGGGATGTAGCAGATGGTTTCAACTGTTCATGGGCAGCGTGGCTATGCTTTCTCCTGCCTGCATCTTTCGATCGACGGTGGTCTTCCACTTCAGGTATCACATTACCCTCCGTCTGCGATCTCCTCAAACTCGATCGCTTCGTCTGTGAAGACATTTTCAAACTTGAATCGCGAGCAGGGATTGCACACTGCCCATCCGACGGCCGCACGATGGGGATATCGTTGACTATTGAGGGTTCCTCCCGGATGACAGTCTCGGCAAAGAAAGGATCGTTTCGGCCGCCCGAGTGTACACTACCCTCAACGACAAAGCCACCAGAAGATGATGAAGGGATACCTCCTGAAGCTCTTTTCCGCTCAGCCTCCCTCTCGCGGAGACGTTCCTTGGAGCTCATATACATGAGACCTTTGCTATTCCTTGTCTTCTTACCCCAGCTATCCTGCGATCGCTTGTGGTTCAGTTCCGGGGTTGGCGCAGAGCCGCGGCGTTCAATTGATAGGTTTCCAACACTCTGGGTGTCGTCATTCTTGGAGGCGGCAGACGATCCCTTGGAGGACGGGCGCGATGTGCTGTTGCGTATGAAGGAACGTAGACCACCCGAGTTCTCGCGATGTAGACTTCCGGATCGTTTTGTAGCGGTCAGGGGAGAGAAGCCACTCGGAGGCTTGGAGGTTCGAATGACGGGAGGGCAGGCGGCTAGCTCATCAAGGGATACGGGATCCTGCCTGAGGTCGTCAAGAGTCGGGGTCTGATAGGCACCGTAGTCAACACCGAAGCTGCCGGTACCACCAATACCAGGGCTCGCGGGAAGGGAGAGGGATGTCGGGGAGGCTTCGAAGTGGGAATTTGCAGGTTTGGAGATGGCGCTCAAGCTGGTGATGAGATTGGATATGACTTCCGGGCTCGCGGGAGGGAGACTGGCACGCCTTGAATCGGTAGGAGACCTGCGACGAGTGTAGGTGTGTCGATGGCTACGAAGGGGGATAGGGGGAGCTTCAGCAGCCGTATAGTCCATTGCTAGGTCCGCAACGTGTCTCTAGCTTCGAGCTATGGAGTATAGAGAGAATCCCAAGGGATGTTGAAGGGCAGGATTAGTGGGAGAGACAAAAAAGGGCGTGCGTTTGTTTGCCCAACAATGCGCGGCGCACACACGCTTTGTTTGGTATGCGGATGCGCGGGTGCGTGTAGATGTGGATATGGATGTAGGTGTGGATGAGGACGAGGAAAAGAAAAGGGTCGAATTGGAGGTGAGACGGAGTAGAAACGCAAGGAGTTGAGGAGCGGAGCGGAGCTTGGGCGATGAGCGGTAGGGATTATGGATGGGATAAGTTATGGAATACAATAATTCGGATAATCCACTGTGTATGTTCAACCGGGATGGTTCCTGTACAGCACAGCAATAATATCGAGATGTGTTCGCGTCGATGTTGTGGCGAGATTGCTTCTTTTTTATTGTATTGTTTTGGCAACCAAGGGGAAGAAAACCAAAAGGTTGAAGGTTGCGTTGCGACTTGTTGCTGTGGATATCACCTTGTCCCCCCTGTTTTGCAGTCCAGTAGTATTGTGCAATGTGCAATACTGCCCAATGGTGTAGCGTTACCGGTAGCTGTAGGTGACATGCAGGTACCGCATATGCAGGCTACAGTGGATTGATTAGGCCAGCCGGATAAACCAGAACCACACGAACAGATGGAATGTGGGAAGAGAAAGAAGGGGGGGTGTTTAAGGAAGGGAAGAAAAGAAAGTGATGGGTGGTAAAAAAGCAAAGGAAAAGAAAAGAAAGACAAGGGGATTATTTCCCAATCGTTTGGTTCTGATTCTGGTTCTGGTTTGGTTAGGTATTGATGCCAGTCATGCAAGGTCAAGAAAAATAATGACAGGGCAGGGGTTGAATCAATAACTTGAGTCAAGATTCATTTTACTACCTTTTTTTCAAGGTATGCATAACTTCCCTACTCTAAATTAATTCCACATTCTGCTGTTCCCATGTCTAATTCTGTCCTTGTAAAACCATAACTTAATACAAATCGTAGATGCAAACGGCCATTACTGGAATGTTATGGCTTCAAGTTTAAACTCCCTCCCTCACTGTCACTGTCTGTCAAC
>JABFFC010000339.1:0-20258 GCA_013623535.1 Fusarium penzigii
CCGCGATCGAGAGCTGGAAGTGATGATCTGATCCGATCTTAGCCGCGTAGCTGTCGAGCTCCTGCCGGACTTCTTGGAGGAGAAGGACAAAGTTAGCCGCGTCTGCTTCAGTTGCGGGATACTCCCAGTCAACGTCAACCCCGTCGAAGCCCCAGTCCTTCATCAACGCGACTGCCGACTTGGCGAACGTCGCTCGGGCAGAAGCGCTGCCAGCAACCGAAGGGAAGTTTGTCGACCAGGTCGCCCCGCCAATGGACAGGAGGGTCTTGAGCTGTCGATGGCGTTTCTTGAGTAGAAAAAGTTCTTTTACGCAGCCGTATGCATTTTCTCCGCCGTCGACCGAGACTGTCACTAGTCGGTTAGTTCAGGGCCATCTCCGACTGATGATCATCAGCCAAAAGTCGTAGCAATACACTCACAACCGCCACCGAGATCCTTCTTGAAATCAGCATCGAGATCTCCCGAAAAGCTTTGGCATGCGCGTGAGCTGAACCGTCACAGGAAACGAAGAGAGCAAAGGGGTCTATCACATACACCGTGCCATCAGGCTGGAAGTTAAGAAAAGCATACAGGACATGTGTCAAATCTGAGGCAGGCAAATCCTGCGGTTGGTAGCTTCTCTGGTAGATGCCCCTGTTGTTGGTGGTATGGTTAGCCTGAGGGGGGTTGGGCCACTGACGAATGGGAGGAGTAGATGACAAGTACTTGCCAGTTGACGAAGTAAACGGAGTTGACAAAAGCATTAGCTCGTCTCGAGAGTTGTGACGTAGGATGTGGCAGGGACTCTGGTCCTGTTAAACATTTGGCAGCACTGATAAGCAACGCTAATAACGCCGTGGGTTGAATTCTCGTCAACAGCATGGTTCGTGCTGTGAGTGAGACCCATCAAGCACTACGGCTATGCGGCAACAGCTCGCATTTAAGACAATTTTGATTAGCAATGGATGAAGCATGAGAACTAGCCGAGTGCCTGAATTAGCTTCACCATGGAGGCTGTTATAGCATGCAGTCAACCAAGCTATTGTTCTTGGCATGGAGGAGAGATTAAATTAGAACACATGTGTATGTAAGCTGGCAGATACAGTATCAGACGGATTGCATAGAAAGGACTAGTGGCACGCACTACACTCTTGATTTCGCAATACTGGCTTTCTGGATAGGGATTCGACATAGCTACTACGTATTCTAAAGAGGGGAAGATAGTAGGAGACTTCTGGAACGAGGAGAGCCCTGGCCATGGCTGACAATAATCTAATACTGTACTGAAGGTCGATCGCCCCTGTTTATCAAAGAGTGTCAGCGTTGCAATTGTTGCAGGTAGAATTTGAGACCAACATACATCCGCAGACCAACGTGGCAGATACTGGATAGCCACGACGATCTGGTAAGTCCCATCGAGACAGTCGGTTGAACCTGGGTGCTTCTACCACCGTGAGACTGGGGCTGCCCTTGTGTAGATGAAACAGAGTACCAGTCATGCCCCTGGATGACGATGCCCGGTCCGTAAGTATCGCCCAAGTCTCCGTTACGGCCATCCAATGTGCCGAGAACCAGGAGCTCAGCTGTCCTAGGCCAGTTCCCCAGTCCTCACCCGTCGGCTTCGTCTCGACACTGGGGCATATTACGCGATCGGGAAGGGGAACGTACTCAGTATGGTATATGAACGGGCACCGAACCCTACTCAACTTGCACTGTATCTCGATTCACCAAGCGCAATAACTTCAAATAGCGATCATCTCCTCCGATGAGATTCCACTTTGATACTGCTTTATTTGATAATGAGAGGTCCAGGAGGCAATGTTGTTGCCACTTGTGGAAGAATCGGTTGATTCTCTCTTCCCACAAAATGAGGTTATATGTGTGTTGTGGTATAGGACATCGCAATCGAGTCAGCATGTGCGAGACGGTCGAGGCCAACTGAGCGAACGGACTGCGATACCCAATATTCAGCCAAAGCTAGGGAGTCAGGGCCAAGAAGTGAGGAAGAGAAAGGCAGAATAGAGAATAAACAAAGACTGACATCTTTGGAACAGAGAAGTTAAGGGTTTTCTTTACTTTGATGCTTAGCCATAATGAAATAATCTAGTCCATGTCTCATCCATCTTGTTGACAATTCTATGATAACGGAACTTAACCTTGACTTTTTCGAACGCAATCTTAACGCAACTATCGGAGTCTAACTCATTGCGAATACATGCAACATACTTTAGCTGCTTGAAAGATTCCGGTTTTGCGACGACAAGACCACAGAGCCCTCGTCGTAATCGTCCCTGCAATTCCGTGTCATCGGGAACCCCGACTGTATGCGAAATGATTCCTTGAGGCAGGACCCCAACGAAAGATTGATCGTCTTTTGTTGGCTGAGAGTTGTGGTATATTAACTCGGCTGCTAGGGAGAGATGCTGTAGTACCGAGAAGGGCTCTAAGCTGGGGAATGGTACCGGATCGTGTCCAATAGAATAAAGTTCAAGATGGATAGTCTTTAGATTTTCTTGAAGAAGGAACAGGTGTCTACACGATGACAACGCACCGGTGCGCATCAACAGCATCAAAGAAGACTCAACGCGGCACCGTTGATGGAATCAATCAACCTGGTTCTGGACGCCCAAAAGCTATCACTAATGGCCACCAACCGTAACCCTATCTCAGGACGTGAATTCATTAATTAGGGGGGAAAAAAAGCAAGTATTTGCTGTCATGAGAAGGCTTTCATAAGGTGGCTCCGCGCTGAGCAGATCCAGCACTATCGTGCACTTCGTCGACGACTCCCTGACCCGGATATGCCGATGAGGGCGAGAGTTCCTGGCACTCCGACTTCTTCATTGATGAGGCCTCGGTTGCTCGTGGAGAGTGTGGGAACTTAGGAGCTCTAATCTTCTGTAGGGGAGTAAGGCAACTGAGACCGGAGCCCAAGGACGTACAGTCGAGAACTCCTGCGACGAGATACTCACATGGGTTCTTTGGCGGCTTTGGCCTAGCCGAGCTTATCAAGCTAGAAGTAGTCGATGGCGTTACGACGATCAAAACGTAAAGGCTGGCTATTTAGGTTTGGTTCTTAGACTTAGTACTTGAACCTAGTCACCACTCAACAAACTAGTTCCTTTCATCGCGCAACCTTAAATCAACGATATCGCAGCGTTTCCGCTCCGGCCTTTGCCTACTTTCTTTCTCCATTCTCTTGTGAACGTGACGAATTTGCCATGACGCTAATCTTAGTAAGGAACGGTCTATCTCACTCTTGCATATCTTCAGCTTCACCGTCGGCTGAGTCAAACTAGTCAACGTTCTTCTAGGCATAATCGGCTCATTTGATTGGTCGACCAACTTCAAGACAAGCCGGAACAACCTTCCGACCATTTCTGTATTGCTTTGACAAGGTTCACTAAACCGTGAGGAAGGTCTGGATCTCGCAGATCCATGGGCTTNNTTCGACGTTTGGCTGACTGAAGCGCAAGAACAGCGAAATTGCATCGCTATCGTCCAGGTTCAGGATACCCCATGCCTGTGTAGATGGGGTTGTACTGGGATAAGAGGGCGTTGCCACGGGAACACCCCAAGCCGTGTGGGGCTGTTGATTCAGCCAGCCGTACCAACCTGTTCAGGGGCGTTAGTCATCAATACCAACCTTCACCAAAACACACTTTGAGGCTGTCCTGTCAAAGTTCAACACTTAGGTGCTCTTCAGCATGCAGTAGTATCAACCTCGACTCGTATTACATCATGGCCAATTTACTATTCAAACTCCCACCCGAGCTCCTCCTTCTTGTATGTAAAAAGATGCGACTCAGGGACCTTTTCCCTCTCCGGCAAACATGCAAACGAATCCGCGATACACTAAACCCTCTCTTTATCAAGCGCTACTTTAGTACTCGCGTGGTACTGATTGAACGGAGAAGTCTGCAGTGCCTCGAGGAAATTGCAGAGAGCGATCTTGGTAAATATATCAAGGAGCTCGAGATCTGCATTAGCCATCTGCTACCCCTCGAAGAGACACGAGTGATCGACGCACCTTTGAGCGCGGAAGAAGACGTGATGAAAACCAACAAGGGCCCCTCGCCTAACCTGTGTATAAGCCAAGATGACATCGACCGCTGGCATACCAACAATGGGGAAGGTCATTCCGAAGACGATGAGGAACATCTCAGCTCGAAGAAGCCTGGCCTTGATCTTACCGAAGCTGAGCAGAGAGAAAGGCAGAAGCAGGAGGCGGAGTATCACAAACGCCGAACCGACCAAGAGGACATGCTAAAAGAAGGTGTCGATATTGCATTCCTAACAAAGGCCATGAGAAGCCTTAAGAACTGCAAGAAAATCACCATCAGCAGCACAATCAACGTTTGGGGTCTAAATCGATTGAGGTGCAGCATCGGCATCTTACCGCAAAGGAGCCTCACGATCGAATCAAAGGAGAGTATTCGGCTGGTGCGTCACATCATTGACGCAGTCCTCATAGCGGCGGCGACAAGCAAGATGCAGGTTGAGGTTCTGAACATCGGAACTGACCTCCCGCTCACTTTTGCGAACCGAGTCAGTCCTTTCATGCTCACAGGGCCATCCTCAGCTATGCTAGAAGAGTTTCCTCCCTTCAGTCTGCGTGAACTGCACATCTCCCTTGACCCAACTCCTTCCGAAAACGTTCCGGTAGACTCAAACTGGGAGTCTCATCTGATAACATTCATTACACGCTTACCAAAGCTCTCCATTCTGAAACTCGAATTCGACGAGGAAGCCACAGCCACATTTTCTGCAATCGACAAATGGCTTCACGTCTCCAAATTGAAGTCTTTAACGCTTTCGGGTATCGGTTGCGCTAGATGGGACCTAGAATTATTTCTACTTCGTCATCATAGCACGCTTCGACAGGTCGTCTTAGAGTCCATCCGGCTTGATGGGGATGTTTTTGCATGGCGTTGGTTGATCAAGACTATCCGCGGTAGCTTGAGTCTGGAAAGTCTATCTATTGTACGGTGTAACCTTGATGTAGACGGTACCTGGACAAATGGTCAAAGTGTCTGACGGGGAAGGTGTGAGCAAAGTTATTGATATATTGCCAACGTCCACCTCCAACCATCGTGTTCGGAAACAAATCCACCAACAAATCGTTCAATTATCTAGACTCTGTTAGTGGAGGTGAGTGTCAACCAGTAGTCAAGCACCTACAGGCCTCCGCAATGGTCCAACAGTGAACAACGCCATAGCCTTTCCTCTCTTCTCTTGCTGAAACGGACCTGCAATCGTTCCTTCCCTAATACTCATAAGCCCTGAGGCCCCACAGCCACTGATAAATTGAAAGATGAGAGACGTGGCAAGATCGGTGCTAGTCACAAAGGATACGCTTCTGAACATCCAAAAGCATAGTTTATAAAGAATGTCCATATTGCTGGGAGGTATGTGAGACCCTCTACCGAATACCTTCCATCTATGTCTAACGTAAGGTTGTATTAGTTACACATCAAAGAGCCTGACCAGGAAAACGTCGCATTGGTAGGTACGTAGTGTTATTAGCTACGCAGCCGTTAGATCGCTGAGACCTGCATGAGACACGTCGGATACTCCACTCATGATGAATTGTTCATTGTGTTTCTGGAAGCCCACTGACTCGGGCTCGCCTCCAGGTACCGGGTTCTCATATACGCACAGCCGGCTGTGCGTATATAGGGACCCCAGGTACCTCGATGATTAGTCATCAATCTACAAAGTGCTCGCTGATGACTAAACTGGCTTACATTCATTTCCATTAACCCTAAGACGAGGAAGCCAGGCCCTTTCCGGTTGTTCTAACCACCAGCTTCTCCTACTGTTATGTCTGTCATCTGGTTTATTCAAGAACTCTAACTCTATGAATCGTTTGAAGCCCGAACAATCATCCAGCCGTAATGGGCAGTCAAAATCAATTTCTCATGGCCCATAGTTATATTTGTTACGCCATGCTAACATGGTGCATTTCGCTCTTCCGCCCTCGACCGTTTCGTCCGGCTGGGGTCGTGGCAAGCGGATTTTCTCTTCGAAGTCGTCCGGATATATTCAACTTTCGCATTTGCTATGGCATCATGTATAGTTTCGTCGCCTGTCAGGTCAATGCAATACACTTTTGTGTACTGGTAGTTGCGAGGCTGGGTTGACTGTGAAGAAGTGGATGTTTTACCCTTGCTGTAGCGCTTAAGACGGGCCCATTTAGCAGAAGTAACTCTGCCTCGACAGATTGGACATGGGAAATTTCTTGGCACAGTTAGGCTTCGTTGTGTTTCTTTTCGTTCCACGCCACATTTCTTCATGCAAATGGCACAAAATGCATGACCCCGAGGAGCTAGCTGCGTCGGTGGAAGACACGTAATGTAGACGTCGGTCATTGTTTCGAAGCAGATAGGACAGTAATCATTATAGTAGAACTGTTTTATCATGTCAGGCCCGTTTCTCCTGATGTATAGGCTGACGCAGGAGTCGCAGAAGATCTGTGTCAGGTGTTAGCTAGGCCCTGAACACCACAGAGTAGGGAAGATCAACCCGGCTTGATTCTGAAGGACGCCACGCTGACTCGGTAGTGACAGGTCTTTCACAGCTCCAGCATAGGCCACGCATGCTTTTAACCTTCAGAGTCATATTTGTAGTAGTAGTATGGAGTTCGAGCGGGTTATAAAACCAAAGAAGAAAGGGTGTTAGGCTGCTTCAAAGCGATGCGATTACCAACCATTGACCAAATAACCTCAAGAAGGTTACGGAAGAGGGTAGCACGGCTCGATATATATCGCACAGAGAACTTTGTATCACGTGGCGAGAGCTCTACGTGTCGAATTACTTTTTACCTTATGTTATCATCAAAACTGTATCGCTATCTGGCTCTCAGCTACCTCGCTGCGATTGGCCTGTGACATTTACAGAATGGCGCTGTGGCCGACCAGTAACGTCCGAGACCGAGTCGTCACGCATCCGGGGAAGCGTGGCCCCGAGCCGCTGTCATTTCACATCCGCGGCTTGTAGCAAGATCCTTAAAATAGACAGCTCAGTCTGCAATAATATGTAGTAGATGCTCAAGCCTACCCCTGGACTCCAAGTCGTCTGGTCCTTCCAACGATTTCTCTTACTAGGCTTCCTCCTATATTATGGAAGATCGCGAAAATGTGGGACTGGCCCCCGGGGTTCTGCGGAAGGCCACTTATAACGTCTCAGGAAGCGTAGACAGCTTCGACGTGACGACTGCCTCAGTGGATGAATATCGTCAGTTCGGGAGCTTCCTTGACGTAAATATACAGGCTGAACTTATTGGTTCATATAACTCTGAAATGGCATCCATCAGTTATTCAACGAAGAGGGCTGGATATCTCCTGATCAGGACGCAGTTGCCCAATTGAGCAAGAGGAAGAGTCAACTGGCAGCAGATCCATACGCTGTAATTTTATGTTACATTAGAAACTCGAGTATAAATCTTGGCGCTTTGTCGCCAAAGAATCAACCAGAGCAGTTGGATCTCAAGAGTAGTCACGAGCATGTTTTCAACTACATCCCGCATAATTTCAGTCATTGGCCCAGGTAACTCTTCAAAGACACTTTCACGATCCCAGACGCTGTTCCTCTTAAGAAATATCAATAAGAAGCAACAGCCAGCCCATCTGTCACTCTCTGCTTGGAATGGCAACCTTGACTCAAATGCAGGTATTGGTTGCGTTGGTGCATCGGAGTATATGGATTGAAAATCGACTGCATGTTCTTAACCCACATTGGTGAGAAGAAACTACCTAGGCTCAGAAGCGCGAGAAGCCGAATAGTCAGAAATAAACATTTAGCCCCACACCCACTCCGATGCAGATCGCTTAATATCTAGTCGTCGTAAATCGGGTGAAAGATACGAGACTCTCACTCACATCTGTGGTCACCGAACCCGTACAGAGCTGTAGAATTAAGTGGTGCCAAACCAAAAACGAAATCTGCAGATCATATTGACGTTTTCTTCCGTGAGGGGGGACTTTTTGAACTACTCTAGTGAGAGGTTGAAATATCTAGGCAATGGGAAGGATTAGCTGAAAATGTAACCATGTGCGGCCGTGGACTTAGCTGTCAGCTGTCAATTGTGACAGGCTCGTAATTGACTTCTGTCGCGGCTCAAGTCCCCGGTCGGGAAAATAGTGGTTGCATAGTTCGCAACGTGCCCCGGCAACTGAATGAGAAGTCGAGAATCTGATACTGTACAAAATGCAAGTGAATCTTGGCTCATCAAGTTTGTGTGATGATTTACCGATAGCCCATTCTTGCAAAATCGCCTCTTCTACTGAAAGGTGTGGGTGCCCGCGTTATCATTTTCCAAGACTCGTGCTGAACGTGGCCTCGGCAACACTCTAGAGAAGTGAGCTGAAGGCCTTTGAAATTGGACCTATCGACCTGTCAAGAAGAAGGGTGGAATTCAATAGTTTTCAAGTGAAGTAAAACTAATGCGCCAGGCGTGGAACAGCATGCTTAGAATCTCAATCTACCCAAATGAATTTCACTAGCCCGTCGATCTATCTTGGTTATACCGCAGTCGAGTTCTTTCTTCGCAACTACTACAGTGTCCAAAGTCGCGAGTGGTAGATAAGAGAAACAGAGAGATGCAGCTTACGGCAAGAGCTGTCCGTTCATTTCTTCCGACGACAAAGGATCTCTTTGCGGTTGGCATCGAAGCGCGTTATGAAGGTTCTCAGCCTCTGCATGAACCGTCCGGTATTCTTGAGCTCTTTGTCCCGGCCAAAGAGGGTCTCAATAAATGCAGAACCTGCTCTCTCGTCGAGGTCGCGCCCAGTCTCGACAGCCTTGATCATGGGAGCTTCACAGGTTTTGAGGAGGCTACGGAGCGTCTTAGTGAGACGCTCACCAGCCTCGATGAACTCTTCAAGTAGGTTCCGATTCTCAACGTTGGGGAGGTCACGAACTCCTTCATCCGTCTCTTTAACCTTGCCATATAGCTGTATAAGAAGCAGCCAAAGCTCTCCAGCTATGTAAGTTTCGGATGCATCTTGGCCGTAAAGGCAGATGGCCCAATCATAGATCCACTTGCCGAGACTGCTTGCATCAAACACGCTGCCTAGAAGGAGGATAGGCTGCTCGGTAGGATCCCAATACTTGAGTGAGTAACCCTCAGGGATGTCATGCCTTCGAGCATCTGCCTCCGTCGCTTTAGGGGTTGCTGGCGTCTTCCTGGTGGAGGTGCAGCCAGAGCTAGAAGGCCAGGCGGTCTGTGTTTGAGGGGGAAGAGCGGGAGAGGAGTAGCCGCTGTCCTGGTCATGATGGTTGTATGTGCTCAATTTTCCATCATAACCAGCTGCCTCTTCACCCCAGGATTCGGATGGGTAACTCTCGGGGATGCCCAGCTTCTCAGCATTTGCTTTGGTCGGCTTAGGGGTGGGGCGAGGGCTAAAGGGGTTGGCAGTTCGTCGTTGAGTGAGGACAGTAGTAGAGAAGAAGCGGTAGCCCTGGTCGCCGTGTTCGGTGCGTCGGTGACTCGCAGATGGTTCATTGTTGTCGTGCGAATGCACTCGCCCATCGCATCCGAATACTTCTCCATAGCTATCTTGCCCCCCATAGAAGGCGGCGGCGTAGATACTGGGCGGAAGGCGGGTGGTCGTCGAAATGCCGTGCGGACAACTGCGGCTGTTGCACTTGGAACATACCCAGACGCCTCTCGTCTCGTGCCAGATGCTTTCGGTTTTATAATCTCCGCGACTATCGCAACGAGGGTTATAGTGAGGAACCCGTGGTCCATAAGGCATCCTCAAACACCGCCGTAATCGTCAATCGAGGCTGAAGCTTTCAACGTGGCGAAAGTCGGTAGATATCCGCTTGGCAAAGAAGCCGCTATCTGTCGAAGTTCACTAGAATCCCCGAACTTTTGCTATTGTCCTTGTTGTTGTATGTGCACGAAACTTGTAAACCAAGCTACTGAGAAATTACGTCGGTTACTACCTCGATGAATCTGTATCATGTACAGATTCAACGGCCGATGCAGGCTCTTATGGTGAATGGAATGGGCATCATAGTAACCGATACAACCAACCGAATCGTTGGAATATAATGAAGCCCCCCTTTTAAAGGCGCGGCAGATGATGCGCGTCTCTATGCGGGCCTACACGATGCATCCAGTAGTGTGAGACGCGTGAGGGTGACGCGAAACTTAAAGCTTGGATTGGTTGGTCGATAGGTTACGTCCCAGCTAACTGACATTTGCAGCGCAATGAATGGCCAGCGTATTACACAAGAGAACTGGTGGGTGTCTGATCACAAGCCGATAGGTCTAATCTATAGCGCCTCTGATGGATGTGAACGGTCGTTGCTCATTCATCAGCCTCTCGTTTTTGTTGATTGAAGAATTCAACGTGAGGCAGACGCGCTTGGCCGCGACTGGACCACGGTTGGCATGTGTTGATGGATGAATCCATCAGAGCCATCCTTTTTTCCTCCGTCTCGATCAAAAATGTCTTTGCCGTCCGCCCAGCCTCTTCGGCCTGCTGCAAGCTCTTGGCTAGACCTCTGTTCGGACGAGTCCATGTCTTCCTCTCGTCCTCCACCTCCATCAAGGCCGCTCGTTTTGCCACCCTTTTCCGTACCGGTCATCACTGCAGACACCTTACCTTCCACATGCTCACTCGGACGCCAGGCTCCTGCCTCTGGCCATCAGGTCCCGTTCTTCTATAGGCCGCTCTCGGAACGCCAGCACACCGACGCAGAACTCTGCGACATTGCCGTTCGGCAGGACTCCCCTCTGTTCCATGCCACGGCTAACTCGGCAAGCTTCATCAATGACATGCGTAACATGGTGAACCTGCGAGATCTTACCATTCGTCGCCCCGGACAAGACCTGAAGGAGCGGTGCCGTCGCAGCATCGTCTACTATGCCCTCATCAGCCTACGCATTGGCCAAGCTCTACATGCTTTCACTCCCAGACGTCCATCCCGTGTCCTTCTGCTACCTGCATCACATGCCGGCCCTTAGTACCACAGACACCATCCACAGCGACAGGAAGCAAGCAAACCACCCTCTTAGGGTGGTTAGGCATTAAGACACCTCCGAGAAAAAAAGTCAAGACCCACGGACTCTTTCAAGGCTCTTTCAAGGGTAGCAAAACCCGCCAACTCTCCGGCGGCTTCCTATGATAGCTATAACCCCCCCTCCAACGGCAACAGCGACGACGGCCTTCCTACGCCTCTAAAGAGGATAGACAGGGCCGCGACACCCGACCCTCTGCAGAGCGCACCAGGTGATCACCTGGTTATACAGACTAGTGGGAAAAGAAAGGGGAGATTGGAGGATCCGGGGACCATCGAGGGCGCTCAGCAGGACTATTGTCGAGACCTCGCAAAGAGCTCCGATATTGATGACAGTATTAGGGACCTCGGAATGGGTACGAAGATGATAACCTGGGGCATCGCCCGCCGAGTCAAGCTTGGAACCAACCATGACAGGATTACCAACCTCAACCCTGGGTCCGGTACGTACGCGACGTATGTTCCTGCCGGGCTGATAACGCTGCATGCGCTCCAAACCATGATCAAGGAAGCCGCAGCCACTTTTCGCCGATGACAAAATCTCCGGGCACAGCATGCATTGCAAAATTCTTATCCTGTCCGACATTAGATAGGGGATATTGGTCGTCTAACGTCAGATCACTAGGCTGAGTTGGCGACGAAGAAACCACCGCTGGTCGAATGCTAGCTAAGCGGAGGATATGGAGACTGTGTTGGACGCCTGCGTTGTAAATACTATTGGAGTCGCTGTAAGAATCCTCGACATTCGAGTCGTCGGGGACTCTGAAGATCTTGGGGCGATCGTTAAGGCTAGACAGTTAGTATGAGCAGGCTACTCAAGACTTGAAACGCTTGCCTGATTGCACCAAACTTGATGCGAGCCTCCATGTTGCAAGGGGGGTATTTATCAGAACCCTCGTTCAATGGGAATACTAAACTGCAGTTTGTCGCCATTATAAAGGATGGATTGGATACCCTTGACGAGTTTCTTGCCATTCTTGTAGGTTCCATGGAGGGAGTCGACGTCCTGGATGTAAACACTCTGGAACGACGTGGGAAAATTGATCTAGTTGTAATTCAGTTAAATTTAGTCAATTCAGTCAGTTAAGTTGGACGGAAGTCACTCTCATCGGTCAGTCGTACAGTTTAGTTGATCAATCCAGTTATGTTTTAAGTAATCCAGCTAACCAAGCTAGTCAAACCAGTCAACTCAATTGGTTAGTCAAGTCAGTTGGGGGCTTCAATCGATCAATCCAACAGCAATTCCGTCGGTCAGTCAATTTGAACGGTAAGCGGGACAGGTTGGTTGATCAATTCCAGTCGTAATTCTGTCGGTCAATCAAGTAAGTCACTTCAATGGAGCTGGTCAAGTCGGTCAATCTATGTTTTCATGCCGAGATGTGAACGTAGGCTCCGACGAAAATGTACAGTCTCGTATATGTTTAGTGGCCTGTTCTCGAAAGTAGAACCTCGTTCTGTGTACTAGTAAGTTGGTGGAAGATTACAAAGCCTTTACCTAAATCTGTAGTTGCTAAACCTGTACGACAGTGTACTGTAGATATAGATTAACTATGAAAGAAATAGTCTAAAGTTATCGTCACTTGGGCAAATAAGAGCCTGTCAGTCTTCCAACAGGTCCATCAATTCGAATCTAAAGCATCACAAGGTACAGTCCCGTACAGGTTCAGTGGCATTTTTCGAAGGTAGTGTTTTGTTCTTTTTAGTAGTGAACCAGTGGAAAGATACAAAGCTTCTACTCAAGAATGCTGCCACTGAAACTGTATCCTGCTGTATAACAATGCATCACGTTCATACGGTTCAATTGTACAGTACAGTCCCGTACAGGTTCAGTGGCACCTTTCGAAGGTAGAGTTCTATTCTTTATAATAGTGAACCGGTGGAAAGATACAAAGTTCGGTAAATCGTTAGAGTGAGCCCAAACCATCCTACTAAACTATGCTGCTGCAGGCTCGCTTGGTATGGGCTTCGGCCGGAGCTTTCCCCTCTGTCCATGTGCCTACACTTCGAGACCTTGTCCCAACCTGTTCTTGGATGTCAAAACTGGCCATCAGTGGTGATACCAGTCCTACAGCCTGGGCTGAAATTAGAGGCCGCCTAAATTTCACCAAGAAGCCCTAGCATGGACGAGGCATAATTATCACGACTGGCGCAGCGCACACCGCCTTTCGGTCGCTACGTCGAATCCTAAGTTCCTTCTTGCCATCGTCAGCGTCAGGCAGACAGTCAAAGTATGCTGCCTAGTAAGGACTTCGTGGCTGTCTCTTGCTGCTAAACGGTGAGAGGGTGATGATAGCTGTTATTATTGCAGTTCCGCCATGGGCTACAAGTGGTCGGTGCCACCGGGCGTGCCGTCCTCACAGCGTATTCATCTTTCGCAAATACGAATTGTGTACAAAAAGGGGTGATAAGACGCATCGACTTGATGCTTCAAGAAAGTTAGACACGAAGACGTGACGGAAAGTAGTTGATTTGTGACCTACAACGTATAAAGTACAGAACGTATTGTCCTTACGTATACTGTACAGAAAAGCGTTGAATCAGTCTTGCGATGCCAGTGCAAGTGGATCGGGCCAATGGAGTAGTTCCGTAAACCTGACCACCACTGCCCCTTTTCTCAGTGGATCCCAGTCGGCCTCAGATAAGGATACGACGGACAACTCTTCGGTGGCTGCCTGGTTGCCGGTCAGGCCCGAAGGACAAGCTTTCTATAGCTGACTAAGGAAGACATACGTGCCTACGTATACTCAGAAGAAGAGTCGCAATATGAATAGAAGGACCGACACGACCATTGCAGTTTTGTTGTTCCCCAACTTCACATCCTTTATACCTATTCAAACCTCCCTTCGACTAATCGACAGTATGCCCGCAGTTAATACTGTCGAGTATTGTTTTCAAATACTAGAAAGAGCTTCCCAATTCCTATTTCGCCCAGCTTTGAATTACTCGGCGACTGGTACCGGTACTCGTGAACGGGCGCTTGCGCTGGTGTTCTACTGTTATACACATCGCAAAGAAGAGGATCTGCTCCAATGGATGACTGATGTGCTTGATAGCCAACTAGGCACGGTTGAGCCACGGATGCCATTTGGGACAGTCCAGCATAAGTTTCAGTTGACAGTAGCGGGGCGTGGGGTCGGTGGCAACGAGGATGATCCACCGGGGACCATAATGTATCGGTTTCTCATATTATTCGACGAGGATGTACCTGACAGCTCGGAACTCTTGGCAAAGATCAGAGAGGCTGAGCCCTTTGGATCTAAGGACGAGTCTCGGCATTGCATTGATGTCACACCATTGGATAATCTGTTCAATGACACGTCTCTGCAGGATGCCTTTCAGTGGGAGCCAGGATATCTGTACGAAGGCATAAGGGCCAAGGCGGAATAGGAGACAATTGGAGCATGAAATGAATTATTGTGGCTTAAATCAACGTGATGTTGGATATCTATCTGTAGTCAGCATTCATGGCTACTGGTACTAATGGCTGTTATTACATTGGAGCAACAATGCATAACAAACGCCGTCGAAAACTGTCTATGATAATTGCTGGTATGTTTAAAAAGGACATGGTACACGTAGCATCTGGGTAGCATAAAAACCGCAGTGAAGAGAGCTCAAGTATGAGGCGGCGCATGACTAGCAGCAGCTGGCCTACTCCAGTGCTCCTTGCGTGAGGTGCCCTGTCGATAAGTCATCCACCCCCAGCCCTTGTAGTCACGATATCTGCAAATACCAGGCCTACGCTCTCATGCGGTCGGAATATATTGAAAAATGTTGATGATTATATCGGCAGACAGAGTTGCAACCCGAGGTCATACGATAGTAAACCAACAAGCTTTTGGCGGTCTGTGTCAACATGAGAATCTTTGTTAGTGCAGGAAGAGGGAGGTAGCCACCAAGTCTTATCAGTTACCGACTGTCTGAAAATGGCCCTCTACTACCTTATGAGGAATATAGCGCAACGTTCACATCTAACATCCAGGCGGTGCAAGTACAAGCAGCTGAACGAAGTAAAGCGAGATGAAATCGATGAGTTTTGCACTGTAACTCAGTAACATTCCTGTTCGACGAGATACGGGCCATCTATTCCAGTAGTGTACCACAGTGTTTCTGCGACTTATTGCAGGAATTCATGGCACTGAGAATTGCTTTCTATTGATCAGTTAGTTTGATGCTCTCGGGCAATTAACCCCCTTTTCTTCATTTTCCATTCTTCAAAAACTTAAGCTAAGAAACAGTAACATGTGAAAGTAAAACGCTTCGGTAGGTTATCGAACCAAGTTTTGACAAGAAACGGCCGCGAATAACCGTACTTGAAACACTCTTACAAAGGTGTTCACAGTGTACTGATTGTGCACCACACCGTATTAGGCAATATATATTGAGCCAGAAATACAGATACCCAGTCCCATGTCAAGATCACCAAGCTGGTGGGGAGCTCGAGCTACGTTCCGGTGGATCTTATGGTCCGAAAGAAAAAGCCACAGGCAGGTCTAGCGAATGGCCACAGGGATCACCGGTGTGGGCGGGTACCTGGGGTGGCACGGCCAAGCTGGGATCCTAGAGTTGAAGGGTCCTGTCACGACTATCCACCTTCCGGCTGTTACTGCCAACCATCGCGAAAAGAGACATGAGTCAAGACTGGCCAGGTCATGTTGATATTTGATAGACACTAGTCGTTACTTCTTTCACGTTTGTCAGAAACTGCTTATATAAGGTCAAGCATCAAATTCAATCAGACTTAAAAATTCAAGGACAGATAACCGAAGCACACTAAACAACCCTTTTGAGCTGACTTCCGAGACATCGCCTGTTCACTGCGGTCTGCGAGACAATTTAAATTAATTTTCCTACGACGTAGGCTTGTACGCAACTAACTATTGTTCTTGTCTAATAACGAACAGCCAATAAATAAGGTAGGCCTCCCCTAGCGGATGAACATGCACTTTCCACTAACACGACTAACTAAATGACCATGACGTGATTTTCGACTTGACATTGATAGGTTCTACTGGCCGGCTTGGGCCATACAGGTGACCCCATCAATCCAACCTTTGGGAGTCGCCGGTTAAAGGCCTTGCCAAAATGCAAGTGTGAATCACTTGCGCGTTAGAGCCGAGGGTGGAGTGGGGATAAGTTGATCTGGAGAGTAAAGACAAGACTGAATATAAAAATCATCACTTTAGCCTCTGTCCTGGTGATAACTTCTCTACGGAAGTATCCCCCTTCCTAGTTTCTATAGTTCACTTTATGAACCACAATTAATGCTTTGCCCAAATTTAGGACGAGTCCACGGAACATGATTTCGTGGACTCGGACTATCCACTTGGTGGTAAGTGTTAAGCTTGAGTCATTATGCTTGAAAGTACCCCAATGGCCACTTCACTGACGTTACACCTACTCGTATCTAGTCTCGGTGATAGATTTCGAGGCCCTGTCCACGGTGTTATTATATGAAGATATGGGTCAATGGCTTCACTTGGAGCCCTTGACACAAGATACCGCTCCGCTAGGCTCTTTCTTGGACCAAACAAGTATGCTCGACATGGGTATAGGCTCTATGCCTCAGATCATCAATGATTTTTCTAGTATCGATTTCTCGGTTTCGATGATCAACATGGATTCGCATCCATATTACCTCAGACCTGCTCTCTTCGATATTACAGCTTCTCCATATTCGCATTCTGGTTCCTCTGCAGCCCCGTATGAGATGCATTTGGTAGATCCATTGCTGTCTGGTTCACAGGGCCTTGGCCACACTCTGTAGAGTGGGGGTCCAGTGTACAACCAGACCAACGATGGTGTATTCAATGCTTCTTTAGCGTTTTCTAGGAGGGAAGGACAGCAAACACACTCTTTTCATGTTTCTCCTGATTTCTTCTCCTCTTCTACCGATATTCTTCCGACGTATAGATCAGCCTCAGAGACAAGGGAGGAACAAAAGTTCAAAAGGTGCCCTGTTACTCGTCTAAAAAAAAACGAGTTTGTAGAGAATGGAAAATTTCTTTGCAACCACGCGGACTGTCAGAAGACCTTTGAAAACAACCGCAGGAGGAAGTAAGTTCCTACAAGCCCTCTGTTTCTGATTGATTAGGGTGTTTAACAAAGACCTAAAGCAACCATCTTCGAACCCACTCGAAACCTTTCCGATGTTCCTGGCCAGGCTGTGTGATCAGAGCTGCATGGGAGAAGGATGTAATTCGTCATTACGATACCCATCGTTCGCAGAAAATCTTCCCGTGTCTCCAATGCAGTGAGAGGTTTACTCGGGATGATAACCTCGGGAGGCATGTGAAAGAGAACCACGAAGGAGAAAAGAGATCAAGGAGGTCTTAGCTTCCACTGTTTGTTGATGGTACACTTACAATTTAGCCACACACCTCCTTCTTTCAATGATTTATTTATAGCCACATTAGATAACCAATTCTTCTATCGAGAGGGTTTTGCAAGCTGCAAGATAGGGACTGTGGCTAATATTGACATCATATCGTTCTCTATGGAAGCTAACCATCCAAGTACGCACCTCCACTGGATTCGTCGCCACTATTCTCAGATCCATCTTCAGAGTAGTCTTCATTGAGATGTACCAGTGAATCGGAACCTGTAAGTGTTACGGTCTTTAGTACATGCCCAAATACGAATCTCATGACGGTCTCAGGGAACTCACTATTGCCCTCCCCATCTTCGCTCTCAAGTGCTGCTTCGGCTTCCCAATGGTTAATAGGTCCCGTTAGTGCAGTGATGTTTGTTGTAGAGTCTGCCTGCCACGGAGTAGGCTGCTGTCGGGTAATAATCTGCTCTTCCACGACGTTGCTTAGCTCTTTGCTGAGCATTGCCAAAGCACGACGCTGATCCAGCCAGTGCTTATTTTTCTGGCCCCTAGGTAGATCGATCGGGCGCCAGTTAAGATACGTCTTTTGGTGAGATTCGGGCTTAATAAATCCGCTAGGATGATGTTTGAAGTAGAATTTGCAGCAGAGGCACGCGAGCTTACTGCACGCTATGTAACGATCGTGGCCAATAAACGTGCGTCGGTTACGATGAAACTCTTCGAGAACCTGGATCTCTGCATGCACATTTTGTTGCTTTCCCTCCTCGTCGTACATGGCCCTGATCGTATCTTGAAGCTTTATTGGGCCATCCAATCGCTCCAGGTAGACTTGAATGTATTCGAGGCGTGGGTCATCAGCTCGAAGCATTCTTCTTAGTATCGAATTCGGGTTTCTCAGACCATCCGTCGGAGGCACTTTTGCCGCGACAGGGGCTTCCACTTTTCTGATCTCGTAAGAGTTGAGAAGCGGTCCTAGTAAGATAGAATCGTGGATGAGATTGGCAGGTACTCGAATCCTCTTAGCCAAACGACCAACGAAATGCTTGACGTCGCGGAATGACTCTGTTGTTCCCTTTGGAGCTACTCTGAGTTCCTATTCCAGAGCTTCCAACGTCTCCAATTGAGAAGCATGCCGAGCATAGTAAGCAGTCCAGCAAAGAACCAAAGGATCAACTATAGTGGTAGAGGAAAATTGAGGCAGCCAGCTCAATAGAGCATTCACTCCTGTTCTTCTGTCAGCTGCTTGTCTCTTCTTTCTGAACATGCCGGTCTTACCAGGTGCCTAAATAGTCTCGCTATTTTGCTGTCAAGTAGTCCTCGCAGGAGCGAGCTGCGCGCGCCAACAGTCCACACTCCTTTCTCAATCTCGGAGCAGCGAATTAAACAGATCTCCGTATCAATCCGTCCTTCAAGGCTTCTCTATCACTTTCGATAGCATTTAGTCCCTTTCGCAGGTTCTCAAGGGAAGTGGAAAGAAACTCAAGAACATCGTGATTCGGAGATGATGAGTTTGCTGCGATCCAAAATACAACACCACCTTATCTGGACTCCTAAGCCATCGAAGTTATTGTATCACCACCCTTTCGGTAGTCGCAGATAAAACTCAAACTTCTAAGAAATTTGCGCCTGGCGCCTTGCAGGTCTGTAGGGGCCTGAGAATTGACAGTGTGAGGGCCATTAACTCTTTTGAGGAAATGAAAGAGGGCAAGGAACTCAAAGAGTCGAGAGAGGATTCTAGTGTACTTATCCAAACAAGGCGGTCCAACACCCATATTGCTAGTGAGATATTTGGTGGTGAGAAATGAAGGAATAATTTGCTTGTAACTCTATATGAGCCTGTATGAAAAGTAAAAAAAAATCCATAGAACCTTAATATCAAGGAGAGGGTTGATTCTGTATCTTGATTTATCTTTTAATCTTTAAATGCTCAAGGCTAAGCAAAGCTCCTTGCAATGGTGTAGAGCTTTATCTTGTACCCCACCCACCATCTTTCGAGTTGGTAGGCCTCCCATGTATGCACATGAATACAAGACCGAAGGCGGCCGACTATAACCTGCCATTGAGGTTGAGTTTCCTTGGCCAATGGTCAGTTATATAAGACGACTTGCCGATTAGGTCAAAGGACCGCATGCATAACTAAAAAATCAGGATAATTGTTGTGATTTGCGCGTTAGTGCAATTTCTCCCGTGCTGCGCAATATGCGCATGTTAGTAGATGCTTGTTGTTTGTCAGAACCTGAGAAGTACCCCTCTCCCGACATCACATGCAAGAACTAATCACCAACTAGACCGTCACAATGCAAATTGGTAACCGATGACATTAGCGGTATTCATATACCTTAGGGTAAGCAGGTCTAATACCTAGGCCACCTGCGCAGTATAATAATACATATTAGGCAATATATTATGCTATAAGCGAAAAGGTCCTTATCGACCGCCCTTGTTGCAGCAACCTTGATTATTTGTAGTGTTATCTGTGGCGGAGGTGATGAAGGCCGAGGCCCTCGTATATTTTGGAAGTCAAGGTCATCACCAGATGAAATGTCGATATTTGTGTGATTGGGCTACAAGCCTCGCAAGCCTGATTGGCTCAAGTTTACGTTGATTTGCGGCACAGAGCAGCAAGTGAAAAAGAGCATGAGGTGGGGTAAGATGTATCAGGCAGCAGCGAAGACAGTCGTGTATTCTAACAAGGCATCGATTCAGACAGAACCAGATTTCTTCAATAACCTAGCAAGATTCTCATATAGGAGCTTTCGTCTTTTCACATTTCTTAACAATGGATAAGATAGGCGACGATATAAAAACTCCTCTCGTTGAAATCACCAGACTCCGGAGCGAACCGGTTGTACCACTTCTTCTTGAGATTTAAACAAGCCAGCAGCCTCAACGAAAGTATCTTGATTTTATCAAATAT
>JABFFC010000340.1:0-16269 GCA_013623535.1 Fusarium penzigii
CCACAATGCAGGTGTTCAATCCCCGGCTTGAAATCCCAAACGAGCGCCACTATGTCATTTCAGGGGTTATGGTGGTAAGTAGAGACGCAGTCCTCATTCATGCCTCACTCCACATCATAGGTATTTAGCCCATCGAAGAGGGGCGGCGGTGGATGAGAGAGAGAGGGGTGGCTATTCAGAGAAAGAACGGGGTGAGAAGAGATAAGTGGGTCAACGCACGTTAAGGCAAGCGAGTGAATGCTTTGCGATACCCCTGCGGTACGGCACTTGTCGTGTACCTTTGGCGCTTGCTATGCTTCCAGCGAAGCTGGATCCTGCGGCGCCACCCACCAAGTTCCAGCCGCCCGATTAGCTTGTAGTGTTATTCTCAACTCCCGTTGAGCATTCACGCACACCTGTTATATATTTAGCCCCTTGTTCGGTCTTATCTTGGCCCAGGGCAAGTGGTAAATATCCGAATCATGTCGTACGCTGTATTTCGTGACTAACTTGTCTCACTACTGCATGCAACATCTTAATCCTCCTTGTGTTATCCCATCAGACCTGACTTTTCTCCCTTCGTAATCCGTCCTACCTTAGCCAACTATCCTGCACCTGCTACTTTTCGAACCTTGCGTGGATGTTTGGCATCATTCTCATCGACAGCTAGAAATCGCCCTGTTTCGCCATTCTTGACCATGAGGCCAAGAATATCAAAAAAGATCCTTGCTCTGTCGACTCTGCTATTTCTGCCCCTTACTCCCATAGCTGCTACGAACAATATTGTCGACGTCTATTCGGCCACCGCAGGGCATCTGCGCCAACTTTTGGATGCCGGCGAGACCACTAGTGTCGAGCTAGTCGAGCTCTATCTTGCCCAGATTGACAAGCACGATAGAGGCGGGCTCAAGGTTCATGCCATCACTCAAACAGCGCCCGCCGGGAGGCTGCTTCAGGAGGCCGTCGCGTTGGACACTGAACGACTCGAGTCGGGTCCCCGTGGCCCACTCCATGGAATCCCCATCACTCTCAAGGTCAGGCTCGGATGTCTCGGTCTTGGAGGGACAGTTTGCTGATGTGTCAAAAGGACTTTTACCTGACACCATCCTTCGGCATGGAGACTACGTGCGGCTCATACGCACTCAAGGGCCTCAGGGCCAGTAAAGACGCCGCTGTCGCGACCATGCTCCGGAGCGCTGGATGCATCATCATTGGCCTGAACAATCTTTCGGTTCGCTCTTCGCACCCTTACCTGGACTGTCGACGAGTGACAAGAGCTTACCTGAATTTCAACAGGAGTGGGCAAACTGTAGAGGCGCAAACTTGACGTCGGGATGGTCTGCTGTTGGAGGCCAGGTGAGAGCCCATATACCCTCCTTTCCGGCTCGTCAACTTCAATCAGGCTGACGGGAGAAAGACGCAGTCTCCGTACGTGAGAGGCGGTGTTGATCCGAAAGACAAATGGATGGGGCACAGCGCAAGTTCACCGATCCCTTTCTTAGAGACCCCTCTATAACTGACCCCTCGTTCAGACTCCGGGGGGCTCCTCCTCCGGTTCCGCGGTCGGTACCGCCTCAGGCTTCTCGCCGCTCAGCATCGGCAGTGAGTCCGACGGCTCCATCGTCCAACCGTCGATTCGCGCCGCTTTGTACAGCATCAAAGCGACCGTGGGTGACGTCAACATGGAGGGGACCATGTCTGGTGGTGCCGGTTTCGACAGCGCCGGGCCTATTGCTAAATCAGTGGAAGACTGTGCCAATGTACTGGACGTCTTTCTTCCCGGAAGAGATTTCCGCTCTTGTCTGACCAAGTCCTGGAAGGGAATCGGGGTGGCATATCTCGACTATAAGAAATGGCAATTTGAAGACTGGATTTGTGAGCCTATCCCGGCCTTCGATAGCGAGCATGTAAGTACGATTCATCCATGCCTGTAGCACAGCTGATGATGCCCAATTCCAAGGAAAATGATATGCTCAATGCCATGAAGATCTTGGAGGCTGCCGGTGCGTCCGTTGCCTACAATGCACCACTGTTAATGCCGGAGGCGGTCATCGAAAAGTACAACACAGCTTCGTTCAGTCATCTGCAAGGTATGTGCGGTGCCTGAAACCTCTACAGGAGACAGTCTTGTTCAATGGCCAATTAGCTCACGAACTTGCATTTACATTCAAGAGATTCCTTGCTCTGTTCAACAACACCAAACTACGCACGCTCGATGATATTGTCGAGTTCAATAAAGAGCACGCCGCACTGGAATTGCCAGCTGGTAAGAAACCAGGGGCGCTTGGATATTTGCCGTTACCAGCCTGACTTTTGAACCTTAGAGCAATCGAGTCAGAGCATGTTCGAGGATGCTTTGAAGAGCAACATCACTGACGAGGAGTATGAGACTGGACTGAAGCATCTTCGCACCAGTTTTCGCGACGCCATCGAGAGATGTCTCGAGGAGACTGGAGCCGATGTCATCATGGGATCAGGGGAGACTTTCATGAGTACCATGGCGTCAGGTTCTGGATATCCCATTGCCAGCGTACCTTTGGGCTTCTCTTCATACAATGGGCGACCTCATGGTATGCTGATCATCGCACGGAGCCGGGAGGAGGATAAGATCCTCAGGGTCATGTCAGCTTGGGAGGCTTCCTTCCCGGAGGCGAGGAAGCCTCCTCCCCTCCTACTTGAATGGGACTCTGATTCTGAGTTGTGACGGGCCGGAAGCGCAACGTTGGAAGATTAGCACGATTAGCCGGACTTGCCGTAGAGGATGGGAGCCGCAGGTGCAGCAATGATCCCCACGCTCCTTGGCCGAAACATCTGATGGCACCGGTGAGTTCAGTGGCTGCCAACCTACACATCGTCAAACCTTGACATGGATGTTTGACAGTGATTAAACAGAAGTCGCCTCATATATGGAGCTTTCCCTGCACAGGGCACGTAGCAAGTCTCATGTCTTTCTCACTCACAGAGACGTTCATGTGCAGTAGTATAGAAGAATGTAATGAACAGCTGGTTGGATGTGTAAGTGTCTAGCTTGCCGAAAAGGTCATGTCTTGGCTGTTAGCCGAAAAAGGTTGTACTGATTTGCGTCTAGTCACATAGCGCACCTATCGTCCGTCATTTTCTTCTCGTCCTCTTGTCTTTTTTTTGTCCTGTCCCTTTTCTTTCTTCTTGTACTACCTGGCCCTGCCGGCTCACCTTCCCTGAGACTTGTGGTGTTTCTGTTCTCCAGCCCGTTGGCGATGCTTATACGTCAAGCTGCCAGATAATATCGCAGGAGGGTTCTCGTCACATTGCCGCGCTGTGCCGTGCTGTGGGGAAGGCTCCTGCTTCTTTTGCTCGGGGAAATCATGGGTATGGTTGAGCTCTCCTGTGGCTTCACGAGCTGTTGGTCCGATTCGTCATGATACTCAAAAGCTTTTGTTTATCACAGCGCTTCATGATTGATTTTCTACAAAGTCCAGATCTGGTCCTCATCACTAGGCTGGCTGTCTACAACCTAGATGTGGGTCGTCATGATCAGACATGGATTGACAAGACATCAAACGCTGTATCTCTCCCTCTCTTTTCCCCAACCCATCAATTCCCGGCCCCTGCATGGTGGCCAAGTCTGGTATCTGGTGCAAGGCACAACAAACATAGCAAGTGTGAGGTTGATGGCATTCTGTCTGCTTGCTTGGCTACCTCCCTTCAACCGGGGATGGGGAGTGGGAGAGGCAACTCACTCTTGCCGTCCTGTTATGATCATCACCATGCATGGCACTATCCCCGATTGATCGTCAATGCACCATTCCATCACGGCTCATGATAGATGATTCGGGTACGGAGCCCGTTGGCTGATGGCTGTCTCTTATCATAGGCCCATGCACGAGCTAGAGCTGGAGCAAGCCAACGCTGCTGGCTTGACTTGCGGTTTACTGGAGGTTCTTGAGCAAGAACAAGCAGGGCGTGTTGGATCTATAAAGCAGGGCGCCCGCCGCTCGTCTCTTCTCTCTTCCCTCAAACGCGCCTACGGTGATATACGTCGCTTTCAAGCCAATCACTACTCCGTCACGTCGGATATGAGGCAAAGTCTTCAGCAGATGAGACCTTGCTAGGCACAGATGAAGAAATGGGAAGCCGGCGATCAGTCCAGTCCTCCGTGGTCCGGCTCAGGATCTCTATCACGTTCGGACTTTTACTACTTAGACTTGTACTTGCCAGGAACTTGGAACTAGGAGAGAAAAATTACGAATGAGAGACAGAAATAGAAATAGAGAGGAGGAAAAAGAGAGAGCTAACTCCTGGTTCTCTGCTCACCACAGCTTGATTTAAAAGCCTAGATGCAGAACAGATAACAACGTGCACAGGCTGATGATGGTGAAGCGCTGATCGACCTGGAAAAGAATGCCAAGATAGCGAGGATATGCAACCAATGCATCTTCGGGGATTGCTAACTTCCTCTTGTCGTTGCCTCCAGGACAAGTCCCTGTTATGTGGTTTCACCAACGTCTGGCTTGATCATAGCCCAGCCTTGCCTCGGGGGTCTTTTCTCGAGAGCTTGTTTCGCCCTTCAAGCTGCTACTTTCTTCTTCTTCGAAGAGATGGTCCGAAAACACTAGTCTCAGCCGCCTTCACGACGAGAAGCCGCTTGAGCAGCCGTAGGTGAAGATGGCTTGGAAAGTCACCACGAATGTTTGCTTCTACCTTTACTTTTGTTGCAGACACAACATGTGCAAATAATGACAACTGGTAGAAATGAATGAGATGGAGTAGCATACCACTCTCTTTATCCTAGAATCGTGTCGATTCAGCGTGCGAGTGATCCATGTTTCTGAGAACTCCTACCTGACTTCCGACTAACAGCAGGTTGGACTCGCATACCGACTTGTGTTGCTCATTTCCCAAACGCCACTTTTTTACGATTGAAAAAGTCCAGCGTACTTCTGAGAGTTTCAGTGCAAATGAAGGGGTTTCTGTGGTAGCACGAAAAGCTGGGCCTCGGGTGCTGGGTGGGAAGAGCCCTGAGCATCCTGGGTTGACCACAGATGCACAGTTCTTTGAACCTAATAAATCATAAATACGGGTTGAGCCCCTGAGCAGTAGAACACCAACATCGTTGCACCACGGCTTTTTCAGCAACATACGCTCAGTGCACCGTCATGGAACTGGACTGTACTCTCGATACTCTCCTTCTGTCAGTATGGGGCTTCGAACAATTCATCTTACCAACTGTCCCCGTTATGACTATTCGCGAGGTCAATGACCTGGTTACTCGATATCACGAAGACAGCTTGACGGATGAGGAGTATGTCCTTGCAGGGCTAGTTCACACAATTGGTACCTGGATACTGCATATTCACGGATGCCTGGAAACCCCCTTCACCAAAGTATCAGCCGATAAGTACTCAAAGATTGTTTCTGGTGCAGAAGAGTTTGTCAGCGCCGGCTTCCTTACTCCCCTTTCAACCACAAAAGCTTGGCTTCTATCTGCTTTTTTCTTTTTTCACCACGAAGAAGTTCGAAAGGAATTTCTTGCTTTGGCAGAAGAAGAATTGGGAACGATTGATGAATCAGACGAGAATGCGTACCCATTATGGCGGGCCCTGAATATCCTGAGACCGTAAGTATGCATCCTGGGCAAAGATAAGATATCAAGGCTTGTTCTTAACAGCTACGGTCATAGTGAAATATCCCGGAATGCTGGACAAGAGAGTATCTTGTATGATGAGATGGACCCCGTTGGTAAAATTGCTGACGTGGGCCTGTTCTTTCAAAAGCACTTGACTGTCCAGAACAACAAGGCAGCCGCTCCCGCTATCAATGAGGCCGCACCTACCTCCCCGTCTAGCAGCGCACAGGAGTTCATCGAGACTATTGCCGATGCTAGTAAATCAAACAAGCCTTCCGGCTTCGACACCATCAATGCGTCTTCTCCTGCTGCAGTTGGTCGTGGCGGCCGCAAGAAGCCCATCACCAAGGACACCTCAAAGACCTTTCGCTGTGCGATTTGCAACCGCTCCTTCGGCCGCCAGGAACACCTCACGCGACACTACCGCTCTCTCCACACAAGTTACAAGCCATACGAGTGCAACAAATGCGGCAAGAAGTTCTCTCGCAGCGACAACCTCACCCAGCACGCTCGTACTCATGACAGTGATGCCGTTGAGGAAGGTGACCATCAAGTCCATGATGCTTCCATGGTGGCACATGTAGGAGAGGATTATGGAAACCATGGCAAGGTGCCCGGCGGTGCGTCCTCGGACGAGGCGAATGAACCAGCCAAGAAGAAGCTCAAGCGTTATGATTACAAGGGTCATGGACAAGCAAAAGATGAATAATAGCAAAATTCCCAGCAGAGGCTACTCAGCGCTGAAGCGATGCTGATGATCTCCCTTCTTTCTATCCAACCCTTAACAATTTTGTTATCCCTTTTACAAGTACAGTGGCAGTAGGGCCGTCGTGCACTTTTGCCGGGAGGGACCGTACATTACAACCCAGCTGGCCCCAGCTCAACATGAAAAGGCACCTGCTTGCCTGCATTATAATCTGCAGCTGTGTAGAGGATGGGTAATAATGATGTTGCTGTTCTGGCGGATAGGCATTGGACGTAAATAATTCGATTCAGTCCAAAATTCATTGATCTCACCACTAGATTACTTGGACACCAGGCGACGAAGGTGTGCACTAGACGGGTGCTTGCTTGCCAGGAAATCATCGTGATGATCATACAGCAACGCCCTGTGCAGGGCGATCAAATGATGTCACTGATCACTGTATAGCCTGGCATTTGATCATGAGAACCTTCGACTTCCCAGAGAGTTCACCTGTACGGGTGTTCACAATGAAAATCATATCATAAACTATCGGCAAAGTTCTAGACCTAGGCACATCTTCTAAAGCCTGCGTCAAGTTCAACATGTGGTAAACCAAGCGTATCGTTCCCGGTAAATTCAGCTGCAGCCCTCTCACTTTTCCATCTTTTTTTTCTTCCTCTTTTTTTTTTTTTTTTTTTTTTTTTTTTTTTATTTCCCCCCTCCCTGTTGCTCTCTTCTCCTTCTTCCTCCGTCCTCACCCCCTGCTGCGTGTTGTCTCCTCTAATCTCCCTAGCGTGGCCACCAAGTGATAGGATGAGTGGCGGTTGAGACTGGGGGAAGAGTAGGAGAAGCCATGTCTTGTCTCTTGTCGACGTTGTGTCGATCACCGATTAGCACAAATCTGATTCCTGGTCAGACAGGGGACCCTCCATGCCTGCAGGGGAGGACGGCGGCGTACCCTTAGTAGAGCCAGAATGAAGGCACTGACCATCGCGTGGAGAAAAGACAAGGGTAAGATTCTGATGGAGGGCGCATTTCAGCCGCCAGAACGAGAAGGTGAGACCCACTGTGTCATCAACTACATGGGTTCCAACCACATTTCCCATGGCTTTCGAGACAGCCACATTAAAACCAGTTTCCCCAAAGAGCTTATTGAGCTTATTTGCCCCACTACTGTACCTCTCTTAAAATTGAGTCATTCAGAACGTATCCGGGCCCCGACCAAAGCTATTTGACAGCTCTCCACACTAGACACTAGACAAGGACTGCTTATTTCCCTATTTCTCCTCGTTTCCTTGGCTGTTCTAACCTTCCAGGCACCGGATAGTTTATACGTCCCGAGGGCGAAAGCGCAAGCGGTGCGAGGCTTTTGAATGAGACAGCAAGGATCAAGCCGTGGTTGATCATGGATGATCCTACAGAAGTTTGGTTATGATGAGCTCGTCAGAGGGCTGCTGGGTCTCGATACCGGCTGACTTCTGCGGTGGGAAGGGGGGAGCAATTTTGAAACTCTCGCTGGCAGCTGGACTGGATTATAGCAAAATCAGAATTGTTATTCGTCGTGTTGGTGGCTTGACGAACGAATAGATCATGCCTAGATTATGAGTTAACGATAGGTGTTGCGATTGTTCCCATTGACAATCATAACAGGAGGGGGGGTTGTCCTCAACTTTACTCCCGGTCGATGCACTTTGTAACGGAGGATAACATAAATCGGACTCCCTGCCATTTCCGCGCTGGGATGTAGGAAGGTGTATAAGTGTTCATGTACTATTTATATATGCAGCTTCAGCGCTGCAAAATCACATTTCAGTATCATATTCCATGAGTCGCCAGAACTGGTGTTTGCAAAATACCCACGTCTATACTGCAAAACTACAATACTGCAATTAATGGCTTCATCAAGCCACTATGGTCTCGTTGTCACCCTGGCAATATGCCTACTTCTGACCATTACAGCCGCCTTGGCCGCTTTGGCCGCCTGCCTGTTCTGGCGAGCAAAGAAGATTCATCGGCCTCCTATCGGCAGTAAGTTGTACCGGTAGTTACGGATCATGCGCTCGACACTAACAGAGAATCAGGCAGTCAGACAGAGCTCCGTTCGCCTCAAGCGGGTCAACAGCCTGAGTACCATATCGCGATCTACATCGAATGCATAGAAACTTGGCTTTCAAGAAGAGGATTCCCCTTTCAAAACAAGATCATAGTTGAGAATAGTCAAGATGAATGCATATACAACCTCTACTTCCCCGGTATGGGGTTAGAGAGAGACGGTAGTCGTCTGTATTGTCATTTCGGTGATCAGGTTATCGTCAAGGAGCCTGGGCGGCCCGATGTCGTGGCCAATGGGATAATTGTTCAACAAGAGATCTATGACAAATACGATTGGCTCAAAGATCTAAACACGGTCCTGGTGGTCATCTCACGCGATCCGGAGGTTGACGAAAAGGAGGGCCACGAGGCATTCTTCTTATATGATCCATGGTTTGCCTTCAGGAGACGGGACATGGAGCCTTAGACAGAGCAAATTACACGATTAGGGGTTCAAATCTGGAATGTTGTTTTTCAACCGGGAAAGTTGGGAGGCCATAGCTGCGCCTCAACGGTAAGCTGCAGCTGGGCGTGGTAACTTTGAGTGCAGCCTGGATCAAGCATATAGTGCCGTATCTAATTCATGATTCTGCCATATGCCGCTCCATTCTCTATCCATGCCAGCCTCATCCCGCATTGCCAATCTCGTTTTTTTTTTTTATTGTTTATCTTGTTTATCAAGAGAGGACTGGCTCCCGCTTGTATCATAACCATCCGTCCTCTGAATCAAAGCTAACCGACCGACCGACCGACCGGCCAAACCATCTGCTTCGACTGCCCCACGCTAGCTGTCCAAGAGTCGAGATCCTATGGCCCACCATCAGCGTACAAGGGCCTCCGTTCGCCCACGCCAGTCGATTCGTCACTCGAGCTAGTGACCGGTGTGTATGCACGACACAGTCGAGTCAGGCTCTGGACAGTTCGGGAGGCCCTCCAGAGACCTGGGTCAAAGGATATGAGGACGATGGGCCGGAGTGGGTTGGAAGTTCTTTCGTAAGGAGAGTAGATGAGGGTGCGCTCATCCATGGACCAGTCGAGGGACTGGAATGACTTGCTAGGGTGGACGATGTCATGGATGGGCGAGGATGTGTCTGCGGGGAAGAAGAAAGTTTCTTGTTTTTCGAGCTCGCCATGTACTGGCTTTGGTCTCGCTCTCAGTCGCAGACTTGGGTTCTCACAGTACTGGTCGTGAATGAAGTCGATGAATGTGTTGCATGATGCGTTGTAGGATCGTACCAGACACTCGTTGGGGGTGTATATTGTGCAGCTGTCACTACGGTCGCCAACATGAACACTATGAGGTGGACGTAACTCGAAATGCTTCTCCTGGTCCCACTCCACCGCCGTCGGCTGAGAACGTCTCTCAGAGGGGAGCGTTGGGGCCACAGCGCTCTGGTATTCCTCTGGCAGAGGAACAGAGTATGGGTTGAAGAGGCCCTTGCCAAAGTTCAACTCCTTCTTGTAACACGTCAGCTGATTTCCAACAATCTTTGAGAGCCATTCTCGTCGAGTTTCGACGATCATGGGCGTCCCAAGAGTTTCATCTCTCGTAAGCTGCAGAGAAGTCCAGCGCTTGTCAACGGCACTTTCGGCTCCATGGCGGCGCCAGAGATTCTGCTTGGGGGCGTCTTCGCGAGTCTTGTGAGAGATGTCGTGAACGGGGAACCGTATGGCTTGGTAGAAGGAGTTCCATATGCCGCTGTTCGGTGCAGTTTTGACTTGGTTGGACAGGCAGTATAGATAGCCATCGAAGATCTCAAAGCAGATCTCTGAGCGTAGGTTAGAGCCGACAAAGTCCCAGAGAATAAAATCCAAATCCGACCATTCGCCTGTCTGCAGGTCCAGACGAGCGAGGCCCCATCTATAGTGGCCGTCGGAGGTTGTATGACATCTCGAACCACATATGAGATGCTGACCGTTGTTCCGAATGAAAAACTGGTGTTTGGAAATGGATTTTGTTGATATAATTTTGTGAGATTTTCGGCTGAGACAAATGACAATGAGCCAGCTTTCAGATTCAGTGTCAAGGAGTCGGGTGACTACACATGATAGGACATTGTGCGAGTGGTAGACCGGTCGAAATGTATACTTGTGTGTATCCAGTTTCACAGGTGTGTCCTTTAGGAGCAGAGTGACATCAATAGCCGTATCCCATTGGGGAGATGCACTGAGGTCTAGGATGCGCAGTTGTGTCTTGTTCATCGTGTAACACAAGGTGCGATTGGTGTAGATGAAGTCATCCGCCATAGCCACGATTCTCACGACATACGGCTCTGCACGACGGACAGAACGGAGCCTCTTGACGATCCTGCGGAACCCTTGAGCAAAGTTGCCCTTTTCTCGAGCCTCGATGGCTTCGAGTGAATGGCTTGCTTTCTGGACACCATCAGCCAAGGGACATGGAAGCGGCCAGGGCATGGATTACACACATTTAGGGCCAGACGGCCAATAGGCTCGCTATCAAGAATCCATCGTAGTCGCTTACAGGTGCTGCCCAAGCTGAATATTGTTTCCAAGTCAACAGCTTCAGTGATGAGGCACATTATCTCGATAGGCAGCTGAAATAGGCCCATGGTCGGGAGAGTACGCGTACTTGGTATCTGCTGATGGCCAAGTGCATTGTGTGCCGGGAGTTCTGCATCCAGGCGGTGTCGTGTCCTTCGCGGCTGGCTTATATGAAAGGTCTCAGTCCCCTCCTCCGCAGAGCCTCATCTTGATGCCAGAAAAACTGATCAGCCGAGGGAATATCTGTTGGAACCACAGAGTTGGAACCACAGAGAAAGAAAAACCAGGCTCTGGCAATGTGCAGGTGTGGTGTGTGGGGTGTGATGTGTGGTGTGTGGTGTGTGGTGTGGTGTATGGTGTGTGATGCTGGTGACAGGAAACAGGGAGATGGTCGCGTATGGCTCCAATACCTTGAGTTTACACGCGCGACGTTCTCTAGTGCTTGCTCTGGCGTAACCGATTGCGAAAACATCTCCTGGCATTTACAGTAGCAATGGGTCAGAGAGTGTCTTTTCCAATCACAAGTACCGACTGCTTACATTCGCTCGTTCTCTTCAACACCCTAAAGATTTAGAGGACTGCAGTCATCACTTAAAAACAAGGATCAAAGACCGTCCAGGATCGGCTCAGACGAACCCGCCCGCCCCTTGACTAGCCCCTGAAAACATAGTCTAGAGTGCACAATCTTGTACTGTACTGTAAATGTTAACTGGTTTTGATGTGGCTGTCTCGAAAGCCATGAGAAAGGGAAGGTATCGGACCCCATGCAGTCGATGAGACAGCAGGTCTCACCTTCTCGTTTCGGCGGCTGAAAAGCACCCTCCATCAGATCTTCACTCTTCTCTCATCTCTCCACACAAGTGTCAGTCACTTCACCCCGGTGACTCCACCACGGATGCACCCTGACCAGCCGTTAGGTTGCACTAGTTGTAGACATGGGATTGACTTCGCGTTTCGTCATCACTCCCCCGCGACCTACAGTCAAAAATTTCTTTTTTCCTTCCCACTGAAGTGGCTTTTCTGTGGGTCAATCTTTCGAGGTCAACTCAATGATCCCGTCGCAGGGGGTGTTTCTTGTTTAAAAAAGAAAAAGAAAAAAAAAGTCAAGGAGCCAATCGGACTGCAACGCCCGTGCCCATTCCCAGCCCCAAAGGAGTGCCCGAATTGTGAAAATTCGGGTACTTCTGTTGAGACCTTGAGATATTGGCTTACTTTTGAACATCGCCTGCAGGCTTCGGATGACCTTGCAGTATTACCAGATGGCAAACCTGATCTTGGGTCGCTACGCAAGGGTAGGTCTCCTCATGTTATTCTTTATGAGATCCCCTAGAAAATCAAAAAAGAGAGTCAAAAACAGGACGTCGCGTTTCAGATCCTACAAGTACTGGTAAGCATCTCAAACCACAGCAAATTCACAAGCCATCTAATAAAGAAGCTTCTACACGAAGGCTTAGTGTATATCGTCTCATCGTCGACGAACCACTTGGGGAGCAGCACGCTTGTCACATCGGGTCATGAAACACGTATGTAAATTTGCCTACAGAGTACTGTAGTTCATTCAATACATGAACCCTTTACTTCCGAAACCCCTTAGTCGCCCCAGTCCTGTGGCTCGTGTTCATCAACGTGCGCATTGCATAGTGGCCTCCTTCGTGAGCCCGCCCCTGGCTATCCCGACGACACATAGGTTTAGATGTCGTGCCAACGTACATGATATGCATTAACGAGACACATTAGATCCATCTGCCAAAATCAAGGCTGCATGACTTGCTGACGACCATCACCCATGGCTGCCGCGTCCTGTTCTCCAGCTCTGACGAAAACTTCCTTGTGTTCCGGCAAGATAGGATCGGTGACCCACGTGAAAGATTTTGCCTTGTCCCCAGTCTTGCCCATCTCGAATGTGAATATGTATGTCTCCAATTCAGCATTGTTATATCTTCCCCTCTTCTTAGACTCATCATGTGTCAAGGCCCACTCGTATTGATAATCACACAGATGACGAAGCTCATATGTCTGGTCTTCTAACCCTTGAAACTGCAGGATCAACTGGGAGTTATTGGTGGGATGGGTCTTGATTAAGATGTGAAAGGGCTTTTCAGAATTGTCGTAACGACCCACGAAAGCGCTGGTTCTTGGCGCAGATTGATCTGAACAGGCTCTTCTTTTGGCAGAGATCAACTCAGCCATGATATCAAACTGCTGGATAGCTCGCTTGTTGCCCTCCTTGGCCAGCTCTACGTAGTTTTGTCCGTCTTTGAAGTCAAACAGGGCCTGTATCATGACCCGGGCAATCCAGTCTGATGCGTCGCTGACAGCGATGGAGTTGGTGAGCACCACCACAGCCGAGTTGGTTTCGGGAAAAAGTGCCACAAAGGTGTAATAGCCAACTGTGCTCCCCTGGTGATAGATCATAAGTAGTGGCTGGTCAGGGTTGCCGAGAACGGGGTGATCTCCAACTTCACCCCAGAGATCAACGTTGTCGCCAATCACACCGACCACGCCGGGAAGCTGCGTGCGCACCCAGCCATAGCCGTAGGATCGCTCTCGCAAGGAAGGGTTGGCTATGGCAGCGTGGTTGCTGATGATGGTCTCTACACCCTTGACCACTTGCTTCTCAGCAGCTCGCTCAGACCGGATCTCTCGTAGCATGACCTTGGACCATTCTGTGACATCATTTGGACTTGATTACAGCCCCCCGGATGCCTCAAAGAAGGTACCCGTGAAGACCTGTCGCTTGGGCAGCCTGAAAGCCGTTCCGTTGGAAAGACCAGCATATGGCAGAGCAAGCTTGTCCGAACTTACGTTGTCGGGGTCAAAGGTGGTGGCGTTGAGCCCAAGCGGATCGATTATTGCTTCCTGAAGGTGACTTTTGAGATCTTTACCGGTGATCTTTTCGATGATCTGCCCGGCCAGAGAGTACCCCCAGACGAAGTAGCTCCAGTCAGATCGCACAGGAAATAGAGTCGGAAATTGTTGCACGAGGTCGAAGAGACTAGACTTGGGCAAGAGCATATCTCCGTCCCCTTGGAAGGCGAGATTCATGGCTCCGAGGCCCGCCAAGCCGCTTTGGTGGGATAGAATGTCGGACACAGTGAGTGTTTCATACACGATGGAATTGTTTTGACGAAACTCGGAAGGATTTCTCTGACAGGCGTGCTCCAGGAGAGCTTCTTCTTGTCCACGAGTTGACCAATAGCAGCAGCAATGAACGACTTTGTCATGGAACCGATACCGTAGACCGTGTCTGAGGTTGTTGGCAGTTGCTGGGCAACATCTCTGTACCCATGATTGTAGGTATGGATATCGAGACCATTGTGAACCACGCGAACCGAGGCACCAGGGACTCCAGATAGCTGACAAATCTCTCTGGCTTGGTCATCCGCCTCGTTGAAACGATGAGGGATTCCCGGGTCTGAAGGCAGAACTCCTGCTCCAGGGCGCGTCTCCGTCAGCCAGCTGAAGGCCATGAGAAACATAGTTGGTTTCATGTCATCAGCTGCAAGAAATTGGCAGAGGATTTCTCATGATTTATTCGGGGTGCGATTGATGCACAAGATGACCCTTTTCGTGCCGTCCGGTATCCTGATTTGGTGGTGATGGTGGTGATGGTGGTGTGGTATGGTGTGGTATGGTGTGATGATGGAAGCTGAGGGAGATGAAAGGAGCAGAAATATCCAGGCCAGGTACAACGTGGCCTTATATCACTCCCTTTGGTGTACTTATGGTTACCTGAGAGACTGGCGTTTCCCGAATTTCTCTTTGTTTCACCAACACGTGATTTGTTTCCAGTTGTCCTTGACTCTGTCTCTGTATTGTAACAGATTCAGAGGACGGGTTATAACGAATGATGGCGGCGAGAACCCGAACGGATATGTGGTGTTTGTACCAACGTGGTGATAGTACGGGTGACGCAAAAACCCCACGACAAGAGACCATGCCTCGGTTCAATAACCAGTCCCGCCATACGCTGCATGGAATTTCCTAATCTGTAGCAAAGCATGAATAGCCTAGATACGTCTTTGGGGGCAACACTGAATCTGCCGATAGATACAGAATCCTCTTCTTTCTTTTCTTTGATTTTCCTCCAGCTGACAAGGTTGAAAGGATGTATATATACGCATCACCAATTGGTACAAGAACGAAGTTTACCACCCCAAAGTAGGTCGACCAAGGTTCTCGGCCGGGACGCAGATGGCAAGACCATGTTGCCACCTAACGTGCCGACTTTGCTAGGTCAGTCATACAATATGAACAAAGATAGAAAACGTCAGTGAACGAGTAGAGCATATCAGGGTAGAACAGCAACGCGCGCTGCCCTTTATAGAAGCAGTTTGGAACGATGCTGTGCCGAAGAGGAAGGGGCCCATGATGCGCATCTCCCGGGTTAGCCTTCAAGCACAGCTGTGAGGGTAACCGCTCGGACCTGGCTAGGGTCGCGTTCTCGCTTCGGCAGCCAATCGATATCACAAGGCTCGGGCGGGGAGCTTGAGGGTTTAAATTACCTGAAAAAGCGACTGTTACTGCTCGGGACGAGATCTTGATGGTACATACTGCATTTCACAAAGTGCATTTCACAATGAATCAAATTCAGCTAAATAGGCCCATGGTCGGGAGAGTATGCGTAATGAGTATCTGTCGATGGTTAAGTGCGTTGTGTACCGAGAGTTCTGCAGCCTGGCGATTGTCATTTCCTTTGGGGCTAGGTTTTTGTCAACGATTCTCAGTCCTCTCCTCCGCAGAGCCTCACCTTGATGCCAGAAAAACTGACAAGCCGAGGGAATGTCTGGTGGAACCACAGAGAAAGAGAAATCAGGCTCTGGCAATGTCCAGGTGTGGTGTGTGGTGTATGGTGTATGGTGTCTGATGTATGGTGTATGGCGTATGGCGTGTGGTGTGTGAGGTGTGAGGTGTGCACATGTTGTGTGATGCTGGTGAAAGGAAACAGGGAGATGGTCGCGTATGGCTCCAATACCTTGAGTTTACACGCGCGACGTTCTCTAGTGCTTGCTCTGGCGTAACCGATTGCGAAAAACATCTCCTGGCATCTACAGTAGCCAATGGGTCAGAGAGCGTCTTTTCCGATCACAAGCCCCGCGCGCTTAAGCACTCCATGTGATGGTGGTTGAAACCAGTGACCAGTGCTCCAGTGGCTTGCGAAGGTATGGTCGTTACCTCGAGGAGCTGAAAGGTGATCGGACACCACACGGTCGATGAGACAGCGGGCCCCACCTTCCCATTTCAGCCGAAATGCTCCTTCCATCATAACCTTATAACTACTTCTCTCTTCTCTCTTTGCAAGGGTCAGTGCGTGCTGCTTTCGCTCCGACGACTCCTCACGAGGCGTCAATAGAAAGACAACGAGGGGGGTGGGGGTGGTAGCGAGGGCGTGCGGGCTATGAAG